>JAHUZM010000633.1:0-24717 GCA_019925275.1 Mytilus edulis
ACTGCAGTTATTCATAGATAAATAAAAAATATATTGTACCTTACATCCAATCACAGCGCTCCTAATTTGACTTCCTTCACCTGCCTTGGGTACACAAAAGGCCAACCTAATGCTGGGAAAATTAAATACTACCGTTTTCCCTATACTGTGACATAAAGATATAAAGAATTCTTATGACATTATTAATGCAATACTGGGCTATTGTGAAAACCTTGGCTATAATAAATACTTGTATGACCCCAGTACTTAAAGAAACATAGATCATTTTATGTCCCCACCCCTACATGCTGGTTTACCTCATTCTCTACTTCTTTCAGAAAAGCCTTCATAAACAACCTGTATCCAATCATATCTTATCTTATTTAAAAAGAATGATAAATAGTTCCATTTAAACAGATAAAATGGACAGTTCCATTCAATTTGTATTCATTTTATCAAAAATTTACAAGAAATGCACAAATTCAAGATTTTTCATACTAATCTCCATTCCATGCTTTAGTATATGCCATATTGTGGTTGAAATTTTTAGAGCTAGTTATAAAATCTATTATTCTGTCTTGAGATGATGAAAACAAAGATATTAGACACTTTAAACATTAAATATGCAAACTACTCAGCTGTAAAGTTGCCTTTGTTGCCTGTATTAATCAATGAAAAAGCTGAATTATGTCCCTTGGGAGTATTAATTTCCAACAAAAGTCCTTTCAAACAGTAGGAAATGAAAAATTATTTATGTCTGATATAATAAAAGAAAGAAACTACAAAATGAAGCACTTTTGAAATATTTGCTGCATCCATTATCAAGAATGTGAACAATTCTTTACACAGGAGAGTATAAATTCTATGTAAATTTAGCCTCACGTGGGCCTCTTTTTTTCTTAGATGAACAATTCTAACACTGAAAATGCTTTCAATGTGACCAAATATTGCCTAATTCCATAAACAGTACAAACTAAACCAGACAATTTCCCATTTTAATAGATTATGTTTACAGAAATACCCAAGTTATACATTTAGGGAATTACGCAGCAAAAAAGGCAAACATTTCAGTAAAAAATATTTGTCGCGACTTAAATTCTGGTGTTTCCAATTGAAAATATCATTGCGAAAGGTGAAATCAAATACAAAAGAACTATAATATGGTGCATTTTACACAATATAGTTAATATTGACATCCTAGAATAAAGTTTTATATCATTACCAATCAATTTGACCTATCATGATGACTCAGCCCTTTTCTCAACACAGTATTGTTCTCAGTGAAAAATTTCTATTCTTTGTGATAAAAATCAAATGTACTAATCAAAAGCTTCAAAATAGTATAAAAGAATTGCAGTTTGAGTGACTTTGATTTCCCTTGCTATCTTCAGTATAGGGAAAACGGTACTATTTATTCTGCCATAGGCGACAATGTTAACATTTTCTAAATTTACCACTTTTTAAGATAAAAACCTGGATAAAACAGTTATATGTTGTGTTAGTACTTTATTACTCTGTTTTAAAAATTAAAGCCAAATAGTATCATGACCAACTTCCAACGGAGCTTGTTTATGTTATCCATGCCCACCGTCATTTTGCACCAAATTTATGAAATTTTGCAAGTCTTTTCGAATAATTCTCTAGAAAATATTTCAATAGGTTTTAAAATTTATATTGTAAATATACACACTGCAGTTATTCATAGATAAATAAAAAATATATTGTACCCTTACATCCAATCACAGCGCTCCTAATTTGACTTCCTTCACCTGCCTTGGGTACACAAAAGGCCAACCTAATGCTGGGAAAATTAAATACTACCGTTTTCCCTATACTGTGACATAAAGATATAAAGAATTCTTATGACATTATTAATGCAATACTGGGCTATTGTGAAAACCTTGGCTATAATAAATACTTGTATGACCCCAGTACTTAAAGAAACATAGATCATTTTATGTCCCCACCCCTACATGCTGGTTTACCTCATTCTCTACTTCTTTCAGAAAAGCCTTCATAAACAACCTGTATCCAATCATATCTTATCTTATTTAAAAAGAATGATAAATAGTTCCATTTAAACAGATAAAATGGACAGTTCCATTCAATTTGTATTCATTTTATCAAAAATTTACAAGAAATGCACAAATTCAAGATTTTTCATACTAATCTCCATTCCATGCTTTAGTATATGCCATATTGTGGTTGAAATTTTTAGAGCTAGTTATAAAATCTATTATTCTGTCTTGAGATGATGAAAACAAAGATATTAGACACTTTAAACATTAAATATGCAAACTACTCAGCTGTAAAGTTGCCTTTGTTGCCTGTATTAATCAATGAAAAAGCTGAATTATGTCCCTTGGGAGTATTAATTTCCAACAAAAGTCCTTTCAAACAGTAGGAAATGAAAAATTATTTATGTCTGATATAATAAAAGAAAGAAACTACAAAATGAAGCACTTTTGAAATATTTGCTGCATCCATTATCAAGAATGTGAACAATTCTTTACACAGGAGAGTATAAATTCTATGTAAATTTAGCCTCACGTGGGCCTCTTTTTTTCTTAGATGAACAATTCTAACACTGAAAATGCTTTCAATGTGACCAAATATTGCCTAATTCCATAAACAGTACAAACTAAACCAGACAATTTCCCATTTTAATAGATTATGTTTACAGAAATACCCAAGTTATACATTTAGGGAATTACGCAGCAAAAAAGGCAAACATTTCAGTAAAAAATATTTGTCGCGACTTAAATTCTGGTGTTTCCAATTGAAAATATCATTGCGAAAGGTGAAATCAAATACAAAAGAACTATAATATGGTGCATTTTACACAATATAGTTAATATTGACATCCTAGAATAAAGTTTTATATCATTACCAATCAATTTGACCTATCATGATGACTCAGCCCTTTTCTCAACACAGTATTGTTCTCAGTGAAAAATTTCTATTCTTTGTGATAAAAATCAAATGTACTAATCAAAAGCTTCAAAATAGTATAAAAGAATTGCAGTTTGAGTGACTTTGATTTCCCTTGCTATCTTCAGTATAGGGAAAACGGTACTATTTATTCTGCCATAGGCGACAATGTTAACATTTTCTAAATTTACCACTTTTTAAGATAAAAACCTGGATAAAACAGTTATATGTTGTGTTAGTACTTTATTACTCTGTTTTAAAAATTAAAGCCAAATAGTATCATGACCAACTTCCAACGGAGCTTGTTTATGTTATCCATGCCCACCGTCATTTTGCACCAAATTTATGAAATTTTGCAAGTCTTTTCGAATAATTCTCTAGAAAATATTTCAATAGGTTTTAAAATTTATATTGTAAATATACACACTGCAGTTATTCATAGATAAATAAAAAATATATTGTACCCTTACATCCAATCACAGCGCTCCTAATTTGACTTCCTTCACCTGCCTTGGGTACACAAAAGGCCAACCTAATGCTGGGAAAATTAAATACTACCGTTTTCCCTATACTGTGACATAAAGATATAAAGAATTCTTATGACATTATTAATGCAATACTGGGCTATTGTGAAAACCTTGGCTATAATAAATACTTGTATGACCCCAGTACTTAAAGAAACATAGATCATTTTATGTCCCCACCCCTACATGCTGGTTTACCTCATTCTCTACTTCTTTCAGAAAAGCCTTCATAAACAACCTGTATCCAATCATATCTTATCTTATTTAAAAAGAATGATAAATAGTTCCATTTAAACAGATAAAATGGACAGTTCCATTCAATTTGTATTCATTTTATCAAAAATTTACAAGAAATGCACAAATTCAAGATTTTTCATACTAATCTCCATTCCATGCTTTAGTATATGCCATATTGTGGTTGAAATTTTTAGAGCTAGTTATAAAATCTATTATTCTGTCTTGAGATGATGAAAACAAAGATATTAGACACTTTAAACATTAAATATGCAAACTACTCAGCTGTAAAGTTGCCTTTGTTGCCTGTATTAATCAATGAAAAAGCTGAATTATGTCCCTTGGGAGTATTAATTTCCAACAAAAGTCCTTTCAAACAGTAGGAAATGAAAAATTATTTATGTCTGATATAATAAAAGAAAGAAACTACAAAATGAAGCACTTTTGAAATATTTGCTGCATCCATTATCAAGAATGTGAACAATTCTTTACACAGGAGAGTATAAATTCTATGTAAATTTAGCCTCACGTGGGCCTCTTTTTTTCTTAGATGAACAATTCTAACACTGAAAATGCTTTCAATGTGACCAAATATTGCCTAATTCCATAAACAGTACAAACTAAACCAGACAATTTCCCATTTTAATAGATTATGTTTACAGAAATACCCAAGTTATACATTTAGGGAATTACGCAGCAAAAAAGGCAAACATTTCAGTAAAAAATATTTGTCGCGACTTAAATTCTGGTGTTTCCAATTGAAAATATCATTGCGAAAGGTGAAATCAAATACAAAAGAACTATAATATGGTGCATTTTACACAATATAGTTAATATTGACATCCTAGAATAAAGTTTTATATCATTACCAATCAATTTGACCTATCATGATGACTCAGCCCTTTTCTCAACACAGTATTGTTCTCAGTGAAAAATTTCTATTCTTTGTGATAAAAATCAAATGTACTAATCAAAAGCTTCAAAATAGTATAAAAGAATTGCAGTTTGAGTGACTTTGATTTCCCTTGCTATCTTCAGTATAGGGAAAACGGTACTATTTATTCTGCCATAGGCGACAATGTTAACATTTTCTAAATTTACCACTTTTTAAGATAAAAACCTGGATAAAACAGTTATATGTTGTGTTAGTACTTTATTACTCTGTTTTAAAAATTAAAGCCAAATAGTATCATGACCAACTTCCAACGGAGCTTGTTTATGTTATCCATGCCCACCGTCATTTTGCACCAAATTTATGAAATTTTGCAAGTCTTTTCGAATAATTCTCTAGAAAATATTTCAATAGGTTTTAAAATTTATATTGTAAATATACACACTGCAGTTATTCATAGATAAATAAAAAATATATTGTACCCTTACATCCAATCACAGCGCTCCTAATTTGACTTCCTTCACCTGCCTTGGGTACACAAAAGGCCAACCTAATGCTGGGAAAATTAAATACTACCGTTTTCCCTGTACCGTTGTGTATGTAGCTATTTGTTATAATTGGATCACAGTCGGCGTTTTACGTTTCCGCAAAAAAAAAGTCTACGTTTCCGGAAATAAATACCTTACTTTTCCGCGAAAATAGTAACCATTCCGGGAAAAATATATATTAAAGATAATTAATCTGAGTACCTTGAACTGTGTCCTAAATGAAACCTGCAACAACCGTTGATTGTAGTAGCATGAATTTTTTGTTTGAATAGCAGTATGCATTATAGCGCATTTAAAGTCAATTTATCTACCTCGGGCTGGAGATTTAGTCTTCGGGTTGTGCACAAACCAATAAGCAGATCCCACATTTTGATAAAAAGTGGAAGTAACACAAACACAAGAGGATTGAATGAAGTTGCCATTTTACACCCATGTATCGAATAGTTCACCGTGCCATCCATGCAAATATCAGTTATTTCATTACATAGACAATCATAGACATTTCAAGTTGGCGAAACACAAAAATATAACGATTCCGACATCATCATCTTTCACCAGAGACATATAATACAATTATATTATATGTCTCTGCTTTCACTAAGGTGAAACTTTCATATATTTTATTACTTCTAGTATATTGTAGATAGAAGATCAGAACCCTTTTTGTATGATGATAGGAAATGAATAATTTATCTATATATATATATATATATCAGTCTAAAGATTTTCACAACGGTACTGATATAAGATACAAATGGCCTTCTTCAAGTGTCACAAGTTTTAACAATACTGATACATAATGTTATCAGTATTGTCACATTATGTATCAGTATTGTTAAAACTTGTGACACTTGAAGAAGGCCATTTGTTGAGCCGAAATATTTGTCAACACGATTTAATAACAACATTTTCGTATTATAACATCTTATATCAGTACCGTTGTGCAAATCTTTAGACTGATATAATTTTTCCTTATCTGCATAGTATCGCCTATTCTAGACGATCCGGTACATAGTATATTTGCTGGTTGGTCGTTTTTATAGACTTTTATATATATATATATACATACATACAGGTTGATGTCTGAATTCTTTTATATACGTTTTAATATAATTATACTCAATCTTGAAAACTTGTAATAAAAACATAATCAACCTAGTTTTCTTATGCTCATCTAAAGAAAATATTTTTCAAAGGCCTTATTTTTTTTTACCGTACACCGTACACCTTTTACATTATAATAAAAAAATCATAAACATTTATGAATTACAATTAATATATATCTTTATTTTTATTCCTTATAAATATATTTTTTTATTCGGGCCGGATCGACTTTACATATCGACGTGGGGCCGGATCGACACGAAATCATATTAGAAACAGACCCATTCGCTCCTTCTGCACCTTTATTCAAACACTTAAACTGGATGACAGTTGAACAGAGAATAAAATATCATAAGTTAGTGTTGACATTTAAGTGCATTAAAAATGATGCCCCATCATATCTTACTAACAAATTTCGTTATGTTTCAGACAGAAATCCATACCCCTTGAGAAATGCTGTTCAAGGAAACCTCATACTCCCTTAACCAAAAACAGAATTGTTAAAAAAATCTTTTTGTATTCTGGACCATTCTTGTGGAATAATTTGCCAATACCGTTAAGAATATTACAAATGTTAATTCTTTCAAATACAAAATAACAGATCATTTATTGAAATCAACCTAGCTGTATCAATAATATTAAAAACTGATCATGTCATCATGTTTATTTTTTTTTACATCACATTTTATCAAGTTGTACTAAACATTATTATCATACTTGACTTTTTATACTAATGTATGCAATGTATATGTTTGCATTTTGTTTGATTTCTCACGATGAGGGCCTCAGGGAGGATTAGTTATATAGCTTACTGTGTAACCCTCTTAAAATAAAGTATTGTTGTTGTTGTTGTTGTTGTTGTTGTTGTTGATTGCTATAACTAATCAACTTTTGGACATATTTTGAGTCACGTGGCTGATGTTCAGATTCAAAGTTATCAGTGAAAATTTGTTTAACCGAGTTGCGTTTTAGATTCTAGCAATTTAACAGAGCACGTACTTTTGCGAGAATAATACTGAAATGCTGACAATTTACTTTATACTAAACATAAAAGTTGAATGGCTTCAGTCAGCTTGGTAGAACAAAGGAAATGCACACGCTATAAAATTGAAACAAAAACAAAAAAAAAGGTAAACTTTCCTTTGAAGGATTTATTAAAACAAAAACATGAAATATTATTTCCTTTCATGACAATCATTGTAAATAGTGAACACCTGTTGAAAACCTGTTGAAAACTCAAGATTGTCATTAATTTCCTTTCATCTTCAATCAATATGCATAAACATGATAAATATCGTTTAATGAGGCAATAAACATATTGAAAAAGATGAAAACATTCACATTTCAATTTTCTTTTCCTCCTGTTTGATTTCAGTTTTTTGTATTTCACAATTTGTGTCAATATTTTCAGGACAATGATGCACAAATAATTCATTTTGCGAGCTTAATATATATTGCACGAAAAGAGTTTTAAAAAACAAATTATAAGATAACTAATATGTTCTAAAGCACAAGGAAAAGTAATCTCATAATACAATAATAAACGTAATACTGGCTGTTATTCATAATAGATGATAAAATATTATGTAAATAATGTTTCATTTTTTTCTATCAATTTTAACTTTCTTGTCGCT
The DNA here is from genome assembly GCA_019925275.1 of Mytilus edulis. Lineage (NCBI taxonomy): Eukaryota > Metazoa > Mollusca > Bivalvia > Mytilida > Mytilidae > Mytilus > Mytilus edulis. The sequence goes on from JAHUZM010000633.1 coordinate 7,847, forward strand.
AAAATTATTTTCTTTTGCATATTCTTTTAATGAAACAAGGCTGTAAAATGTCGCCTTCATTATTTTCTATTTATGTGAATGACCTAGCTGAAGACATACGTGCTCTAAATATTGGTGTTGACATTGATGATTTGAATGTTTCAATTTTGCTATATGCTGATGATATTGCGCTTATCGCGCCAGACGAAGAGAGTCTTCAAAATATGTTAAACTGTATTCATTCTTGGTGTATGAAATGGAGAATGACTTTAAATGAGACCAAGACCAAAATTATACATTTTCGTAACAAAAAGGCTCCGAGATCAGCCTTCAATTTTAAATGCGGTGATATGCCTATTAGCTTTGACAATGTGTACAGATATTTAGGATTACATATAAACGAATTTATGGAACACAAATATACGATCCGAGAGATAACAAAATCAGCAAGCCGGGCGCTTTCTGCAGTATACACTAAATTTTTATCATGTGGAGGGATGTCATTTGATGTTTATACAAAACTTTATAAAACTCTTATTGAACCCGTGCTATTACATGGAGCCGGATTATGGGGACACAACAACTGGAGAGAAGTTCAAACAATTCAGAACAAGGCATGTAGACTTTTTATGGGAAGTTCATCAAATGCGTCGAATATAGCGGTTTTAGGTGATATGGGTTTTAAAACAACAAAATCAGCCGAACTGTTAGAAACGTACCGTCTATTTTTGAGAGTTCGATATACTTATGACTATAGAATTACACACAAGGTCCATATGTGGGGTATGAATATTTCTCGATCTTGGGACAAAAAATGTTGTGAAATAGCTCATAAACTTGGTATATATGATATCATTGATAGCCAATATTCCAACAGACATAAATTGTATGATATTAAAACAAAATTGTATGAAATTGAAAAACAAGAATGGGTTGAAAAATTGTATCAAGATCGAAATGAACCAAATGGTAACAAGTTACGTACTTATAGACTTTATAAAAATGTATTAGAAACCAGTTCATATCTCAAAAATGTAAATGATAGACAACATAGACGTATTTTATCTAATTTTAGAAATGGATCTCTACCTTTAGCTATAGAGACAGGTCGTTACACCAAGCCAAAAAACTCTTCTTAATGACAGAAAATGTAAATATTGTACAGTTGATTGTGTAGAAGACGAAAAACATTTTTTAATGCATTGTGAATTTTATTCAGATCTGCGATATGATCTTTTTATGAAAGCAAGTGCAATTAACCCAAATTTCTACGATTTTAGTCATGATGACAAATTTATCTTTCTGATGTCACATGACTGTATACAACCCTTTTTAGCAAAATCTTTATATTTTATGTTTAACCGCAGAAAATATTGTGTATAACGGAATGTTTTTTTTCTTTAAATGTGATGTAAAAGTTTTATTTATTCATTTGTAAATGAATGTTAGAATAAGTTTTAAAGCAAAAGTGTCTCATAAGTCAGTCATGGCTGGATACCGATATTTTAACTTCGATTTAAATTCTTATTTGTATTTTTATACTTATATTATTATGTATGATATTGTTCAGTATTGGTATGTGACACTATAATAAAATATTCGGTCTGTCTGTCTGTCTTTAATATTTATTGCAATAATTAATTTTAATTAATAAAAAAATGTTTTCTTGTCGCTAAATAGTTTTTTGTCGCTTGTTGTCGCTAAAATAATTCTTGTTGTCGCTTCTTGTCGCTTGTTGTCGTTAATTAGTGAGACCGCAGCTAAGTATCCCAAAATTGATGACGTATTTCACAGTGTGATGAATAATGGCCTCGACGGGACAGCGAGCATTCGCTCAAAAATTAAATAAGTAAGTTAAATAGATATGCCCCTTCCGAAAATGGTTTCTGAACATTTTTGTTTTTATTGAAGTTAACAGAAAAATGCTCACCGTGTTATTGTTAACTCGATGATGATCCACAACAATGTTTGACGAACTGAAGGATGCTGAAGTGAAGTTGGAGTGTCACACAAAAGTGACAGACAGAAGAGAAAAAAAAAACTGCATTTCTGTTTGTGTCGAATAAATATTGTAGAATTTGTTTGCATAGATAATGAACTCAGCTATTTCCTAATTACTTACTTTCCAACTAACTAAAAATATGCACTAGCCACTACCACTATGACTAAGTCTATGTAAAAATATTTAATCATTTATTATCAATTTTGTTTATAAAATTGTTTAATTTTCACTGTATATATACGTCTCCACAAAGCAATGCTCAGTATAAGAGATATATAAACTTCAAAATGTTGAAGGCGGTCACTACAAATTAGGAGTTAGAAGAAGAAGTAAATGTAGCTTACTAACTAGAAATTATTACTATTTTACACAAAAGAATGCAGTCAATTCAGATATGGTCATTGCAATTTCCAACCTTGTTTGACTGGGGGGATTCTGTATTCTGTAGGTATACGTGTGGCTGTAATCTATGACAAATTGCCCCACTGGCATATTCATGATATTGCCCCACACTTAATCGCCCCAATTTTTCCCCAACTAGCCCCACTTTATGAAAAATTGCCCATCTTTTGTTAACCAACTCGCCCCTCTTAAAAAAAGGGTAAAATCCCATTGAAAAAACATGCAGGTTGGATACAGTATGAACATTATAAAGGGCAAATGTTCCTCTGAAATAAGGTTTGCCCCACTTGTGAAAAATAGATAAATCCTGATGAATTTAGTAATGACAACTGGCCCCACTTAATGCTAAAGATGCAATCCCGTTGTATATCTATGTTCCTGTCTCACTCATAAATAAAATTAATACCTATGAAAACCTTAGATAAACATGTTATATTCCCGTTTGAATGGTTTTACTTTAGTCATTTGTGGGGCCCTTTATAGCTTACTTGGTATGAGCCAAGGATCTGTGTTGAAGACCATACTTTGACCTATAATGGTTTTTCTTTTACAAAGTGTGACTTGGATAGAGAGTTGTCTCATTGGCTCTCATACCACATCTTCTTATATCTATTTTGTAGTTCTTTTCTTTTTGTTGAAATAAAGCATAAAGAAGTGATTATCAGTATTTCTGTGACGTGAATGCCCCACTTGTGAAAAATAGACTAATCCTGATGAATTCAGTCTTTCAAACTCACCCCACTTATGAAAAATAGGAAAGTCCTTATGAATGAAGTCATGCCACCTCAAAGTCAATAATTTTTGGAAAATGACGCAGTCATTGTTCCATAACTGCCGACCTGAACTTCATTACATTGCTCTGCCTACCGCGCTTGGTTTCGTATTTCCTATTTTCCAAACAAACTGGAACCTGCTTGTGTTATCATTATGCATCATTGTGTAGTATTAAACCAGCCAGGACACAGTTTACACTGGTTTTTGCTTGTATTCCACTACACTCGAACAAAGTGTTGTAGTTTGACGGGAACCAGTTTTAGAATTTGTAAACTACAAAACGTAATCGGTTATTGTTCATTCCGTTTTGGTGTTTCATACCGACTTATATGGTTTGAATAAGCTTAAGACCATTTAAACATTAATGTGATAGGTATATTAAAGATTGTTTTACAAAAGGATTGAACTGTTTTACTTTCAAAGTCGTACTATAGGGATATCTGTCATATACGGATTTCCACTCTCACCGGTTAATTTCTTCTTTTACACGTGCTTTGGAAACTTCCTGTTTAATCGCAAGTTTTAAAATTGTTTTTGAGTGAATTAAACTTATTTTAACAATCATGAAGCGTTCCAGAATCATTTTAAAGCAGTTTCTTCTTCTCTTTGATGATGGAAAATAGGTTTTCTCAAGAAAATACCGCAAACGATCGCAGAGGAATTGAAACGTACAAGTCAAGTCGGCACCTGGTTAAATTGGCATCTAGTCAAATCGGCACCTATTCGACGTCAATTCGGCATCCAATAATATTTGATATAATATTTTCTATTCAATTAATTAATTACTGTTACCAAGTACATAGTGAATATGTTGTTGTGTATTTCGGTAAACCACGAAACGAAAGTGAATATGTAGTGTATAAAGGTAAACAACGAAGCCCTTACCAAAGCTGTTGTTTTAACAATTAGACAATTTGTGTAATTGTAAAAACAAGTCAATTATTAAAATAAAATGGAAAACTATGAGTCCCTTTCAATAAATCAAACTTTCATGCCAAATAATTAGCAAATTTAAGGTGTTTGTTTTTCAGTAAAGTTTAAACAGCATTAAACCAACAATCCTGTAAAATGCTCAACTGGTTAAAATAATGCAGAAAAATACACAATATCTCATGTATTAGTCCAAATAATTATGACGTCTGGCAAGGCTATTTTATTATTTTTCTGGGACGCCTTCCTACGACGTTCAGGTGCCAATTTAACTAGGTGCCAGTTTGACTAGAATTCTTTGACAAATGTTTGAAACTATCTGAGTTTCATTAGACCTTTGATAGCAGTAACAAAAAGATTATTTACTTAATATTTTGTGGGAGAAGGGGGTTCAGACTGTGTGGCATCAGGTCTGTTTGTGCCCAATACATTTTCGCACCCTACACGTTCGCACATTCACACTCTACTCATTCACGCCCAATTTTAATTCAAATTCAAGTTAAATAATTAGAAAATTATGGTTGTTTTTTTAAATTGCTTTGGTGTAAATACTGAATGTATTTATAGCTTGGTATGAGTAAAACATTGAAGATTTTAAAGGAAAAAACACAAAAGATAATTGTTTTTAACAGCTTGGTCCCATTGATCTGAAACAACGAAACAATAAAACATAGAAACCAAAATATAGCAATCCACTAATATAACCAAAACATGATAAAATTTATTCAACACGCAGAAACAAACATAGTCAGAATCTCACTTCATTTTGAAACAAGTCAATGAAACAAGTTTTAGCAATACACTAACCAAAACATGATTAAGAGTTATTCAACACAAAATAAAACGTTGACAAAATACCACTTTATTTAGAAAGGATTATTATTATTTTTAGCAATACCTTATCCAAAACATAATTAAGATTTATTCAACACAAAAAAAAATTGCTGTCTCACTTTATTTTGAGACAATGACAACAATTATACTTATAAGAAAACACTTGCTTACATAGTTATTAAACACAAAACCAATTAAGATTGGGTGTGAACATGTAGGGTGTGAAAGTGAAAGGGGTGAAAATGAGTGGGCGCAAACGTGAATGGAAGCGAACGGACTCAGATTCAGACTATGTACCAGTGAGAAATATACAAGCCTTTCTACGGTATTTATTTGTACAATTCAGCTAGTCTTGACCTATTCATTTGTCTTAAAAAACAAGCCAGTTGTCACCTTCACTTCACACACACACACATATACGAATATCAATTATATGCTTACGATACATGTTGCATTGTTAAACTAATTACGGTATGTGAAAATCAAGACTTGCATAAAAACTATCCCAATATTAGAGACAGTGGCGTCATTTTTCTTCAGAGCTTTCAGCTCTTTGATTTTTTAAAAGTATGAGTTGGTGAAAAAGTGAGGCAATTTGCCAGTGGGGCAATTTGTCCTGCTTCCGTGTGGCTGTTGACACTGGAATGACTGGACTGTCTATCTTGTATTAATTAAAGTCTTGCGTGTATAAAGTCTCGTGTGTACAATTTTTCGAAGTTAAATAGATATTGGAAGATGTGGTGTGAGTGCCAATGAGACAAGTCTCCATCCAAATAACAATTTAAAAAAAGTAAACCATTATAGGTCAATGTACGGCCTTCAACACGGAGCCTTGGCTCACACCGAACAACACGGGAGGCACTTCCTATGTACAAGGTGATAAGACGTGCCGCTGGTATAGGTCACCTTTTCAAGCTTGAAAATATATGATAATGAATAGGTCAGATAAACTATCCAAAATACATGATTATCATTAGGCCAATAAACTGATAAAGGTCCCATTACTTATTTGTTTTTCATCTTTCTTGGTGTCCCTAGGAACATATATATATATTGATGGGACTTGAAACTACCTTATTGTGGTTGATTTTATAGTCGAGTAATAGGTAATAAAGATATGATACGGAAAGGGACATGTGTAAAATATGAACTCGCTATTATCCTTATAATTTCTGATAAAATCTGATGTCATTCAAATTAGTTTTATAGTGATGCTAACTGTATCTGTATTCTGTCACTTCAAATTTGTTAAAAGTCGAAAGTAATAGAAAGCAAGGCAGGAATAATGATACTTGTCATTTATTATTTATAAAACTATTATTATTCAAAATGATCTTTTCTAACCTACCGAATTACTTGCCTTACACATGAAGATATATTCCATACAGAGAAGATAATGAATCTTTAATTATTGTTTCAGGCAAGGTGCTGCCGAGGTTAGAAAGGCAGTATCATCGACAGTATATGCTCCATCAGATCTTGCTAGAAGTGTCAGCGGGTTAAATCTTACTGTGAGTAAAACTAAATCATAACACTGTGTTTTTGATACAGAAGGATAACTTTTGCAGTTATTTAATTCAGAGGAAACCTATTAAAACTATTACATTGAAAATGATTTTCACAGCATTTGACATGAACTTCATTTATTTTATTATTTTATAAGGCCTTTTAAATTAAAAAGCTTCAAATAATGGTTTACATGAAAAAATAATGAACATGATGAAATTGATATATTCAGTAAATTGTGTATGACTAGCCTGTCTAAAAGTTTTTTCCCTGTGTTGCTAGATTGCTGCCTCATTGATATTTACCAAATTAATCTTTTGTTTCTTCTAAAAAGTCATTTAGACAAATTTAAATGCCTTTGGAACATTATGTTAAATAAAGAAACAGGAATTATATTCATATATATATACAACTGGTCTAAACACCAGCCCAACAAAGTTAGATCTGTAAAATTTGATTTCGCAAATTTTTGTTCTTACCTCGCCGGGATTCGAACTCATGCTACTGAGATATCATGACACCAAAATGCCTGCACTGTATCCGACGCGCTAGACCACTCAACCACAATGGCTTCATAATAAAGCTTTTGGTCGCCCGGTGTTATCCTTTCTCGTCAGTTTTAATCTAGCATCGTACTTCAGTACATGATATATGGCATGAAGATGGTATTGTTACAGATCAGCTGAATTATCTATTGTAAAGGATCCTACAAATTAATGTAAGATACAGTCACAGAAATGATTATACAATGTATTTATAAGTACGTCTGAAGCAGTGACAACTCTACAACAGATTCATCCATCAGATCACCAGCAGTGATGATGATACATGGATGTGTACATTCTTTATAAACAGCTCGTCTAAACATCAGCCCAACAATGTTAGATCTGTAAAATTTGTTTTCGCAAATTTTTGTTACAGGTTCCCCTCAATGATGTGGTAGACCCACCAGAATATGAAGAATTTGTTCTACAGAACCAATGTACAGTAGAAAGAGATCCACATAGAGATCTTATATTATACCCTGATAATGATGACGTTGATGTCCATTTCTTGCCAAAAAGATGCAGGACTGTCAGTCATATTGTTCCAGAAATTGGGTAGGATTTTTGTTTTATTATTACAAATATGGTTCCTGTTCAATAAGTAGCTTTTAAAAAAATGAATTTAATGTTTTCAATCTTAAATCTACTTCACATCATGAGTAAAATAGATTTTTTTTAACTGAAATCCCTTAAAAACAGCTATACACTGACTGCATACTACCTGATTTTTTAGGAGGGGACATGATGTAATAGTAAATGTTAACAAACTTATTGTATTTTTATCTTTTTGCATAGGGCTGAGACCGATACACATGTATTTGACTTTGTGAGGAGATACACTGCTGATTATACTGTAGTATCTAGAAGGTAAGAAGTTAGTACATAAATCTACACAGAGAAAGCTGTATGACAGTATTGAAAACCAATCTTTGTCAGAACATTTATTACAGCGATATAAAAATATTTAAACAATCTTACTCTCTGTGAATTCTTTTAGAATGGTAAATGTCATACGAGTTTCTAGGTATGTGTTTATGAGGCAGTAAAACAAAAAAGTCATCTAGTTTTAAATCTCTATTGATATCAGAGTTACCAATATTTCAAAGATATAAATTTATTATAAATTTCTCTATAGATGCCAGATTTGCAAGAATTGAAATGATTTTAATCTCTATTGATACCGAAGGTACATAGAAATAAGATGTGGTATGAGCACCAATGAAACAACTCTCCAACCAAGTTACAAATTGTAAACCATTATAGGTCAAAGCATGGCCTTTAACATAGAGCATTGGCTCACACCAAACAGCAAGCTATAAAGGGCCTTAAAATAACTAGTATAAAACAATTCAAACAGGAAAACAAACAGTCTAATCTGTATTTATAAAACAGAGAAACACTTATGAACCACATCAACAAACAAAAACCACTGAACAATAGGTACCTACAGAATTGAAATGATTTAAAATCTCTGTGTAGATACCAGAGGTACAGTTCTAGTGTTTGTAGTAAGTTATTAGTATTGAAATGATGTATATCTCTCTGTAGATACCAGAGGTACAGTTCTAGTGTTTGTAGTAAGTTATTAGTATTGAAATGATCTATATCTCTCTGTAGATACCAGAGGTACAGTTCCAGTGTGTGTAGTAAGTTATTAGTATTGAAATGATCTATATCTCTCTGTAGATACCAGAGGTACAGTTCCAGTGTGTGTAGTAAGTTATTAGTATTGAAATGATCTATATCTCTCTGTAGATACCAGAGGTACAGTTCCAGTGTGTGTAGTAAGTTATTAGTATTGAAATGATCTATATCTCTCTGTAGATACCAGAGGTACAGTTCTAGTGTTTGTAGTAAGTTATTAGTATTGAAATGATCTATATCTCTCTGTAGATACCAGAGGTACAGTTCCAGTGTGTGTAGTAAGTTATTAGTATTGAAATGATCTATATCTCTCTGTAGATACCAGAGGTACAGTTCCAGTGTGTGTAGTAAGTTATTAGTATTGAAATGATCTATATCTCTCTGTAGATACCAGAGGTACAGTTCCAGTGTCTGTAGTAAGTTATTAGTATTGAAATGATGTATATCTCTCTGTATATACCAGAGGTACAGTTCCAGTGTCTGTAGTAAGTTATTAGTATTGAAATGATGTATATCTCTCTGTAGATACCAGAGGTACAGTTCCAGTGTCTGTAGTAAGTTATTAGTATTGAAATGATCTATATCTCTCTGTAGATACCAGAGGTACAGTTCTAGTGTTTGTAGTAAGTTATTAGTATTGAAATGATCTATATCTCTCTGTAGATACCAGAGGTACAGTTCCAGTGTGTGTAGTAAGTTATTAGTATTGAAATGATGTATATCTCTCTGTAGATACCAGAGGTACAGTTCCAGTGTCTGTAGTAAGTTATTAGTATTGAAATGATCTATATCTCTCTGTAGATACCAGAGGTACAGTTCCAGTGTCTGTAGTAAGTTATTAGTATTGAAATGATCTATATCTCTCTGTAGATACCAGAGGTACAGTTCCAGTGTTTGTAGTAAGTTATTAGTATTGAAATGATCTATATCTCTCTGTAGATACCAGAGGTACAGTTCCAGTGTTTGTAGTAAGTTATTAGTATTGAAATGATCTATATCTCTCTGTAGATACCAGAGGTACAGTTCCAGTGTTTGTAGTAAGTTATTAGTATTGAAATGATCTATATCTCTGTGTAGATACCAGAGGTACAGTTCCAGTGTTTGTAGTAAGTTATTAGTATTGAAATGATCTATATCTCTCTGTAGATACCAGAGGTACAGTTCCAGTGTTTGTAGTAAGTTATTAGTATTGAAATGATCTATATCTCTCTGTAGATACCAGAGGTACAGTTCCAGTGTTTGTAGTAAGTTATTAGTATTGAAATGATCTATATCTCTCTGTAGATACCAGAGGTACAGTTCCAGTGTTTGTAGTAAGTTATTAGTATTGAAATGATCTATACTCTCTGTAGATACCAGAGTACAGTTCCAGTGTTTGTAGTAAGTTATTAGTATTGAAATGATCTATATCTCTCTGTAGATACCAGATACAGTTCCAGTGTTTGTAGTAAGTTATTAGTATTGAAATGATCTATATCTCTCTGTAGATACCAGAGGTACAGTTCCCGTGTTTGTAGTAAGTTATTAGTATTGAAATGATTCTATATCTCTTGTAGATACCAGAGGTACAGTTCAGTGTTTGTAGTAAGTATTAGTATTGTAAATATCTATATCTCTCTGTAGATACGAGTACAGTTCATGTGTTGTAGTAATTATTAGTATTGAAATGATCTATATCTTCTGTAGATACCAGTGTAAGTTCCATGTTTGTAGTAAGTATAGTATATGAAATGACTTATTCTTGTAGATACCTAGGTACAGTTCCAGTGTTGTAGTAAGTTATTGTATTGAAATGATCTATATCTTGGTAGATACCAAGGTACATTTCCGTGTTTGTAGTAAGTTATTAGTATTGAAATGATCTATATCTCTGTGTAGATACCAGAGGTACAGTTCCAGTGTGTGTAGTAAGTTATTAGTATTGAAATGATCTATATCTCTTGTAGATACCAGAGGTACAGTTCCAGTGTGTGTAGTAAGTTATTATATTGAAATGATCTATATCTCTGTAGATACCAGAGGTACAGTTCAGTGTTGTAGTAAGTTATTAGTATTGAAATGATCTATATCTCTTGTAGATACCAGAGGTACAGTTCCGTGTGTTGTAGTAAGTTGAATTATATTGTAGATGATCATTCTCTTGTAGATACAGAGTACAGTTCATGTTGTGTAAGTATTAGTATTGAAAGATTATATCTCTGTAATAAAGACGTACTTTAGTGTTTGTAGTAAGTTATAGTATTGAAATGACTATTCTCTTGAAGATCAAGTACAGTTCAGTGTGTTAGTAAGTTATTAGTATTGAAATGATCTATATCTCTCTGTAGATACCAGAGGTACAGTTCCAGTGTTTGTAGTAAGTTATTAGTATTGAAATGATCTATATCTCTCTGTAGATACCAGAGTACAGTTCCAGTGTTGTAGTAAGTTATTAGTATTGAAATGATCTATATCTCTCTGTAGATACCAGAGGTACAGTTCAGTGTGTGTAGTAATTATTATATTGAAATGATCTATATCTCTGTAGTACAGAGTAGTTCCAGTGTTGTAGTAGTTATTATTTGAAATGATCTATATCTCTTAGATACAGAGTACAGTTCAGTGTTTGTAGTAAGTTATTAGTATTGAAAGATACCTGTAATTCCGAGTACAGTTCATGTTTGTAAGTTATTAGTATTGAAATGATCATATTCTTTGTAGATACCAGATAGTTCAGTTTTGTAGTAAGTTATAGTATGAGAATGATTCTATTCTCTGTAGTACAGAGGTAAGTTCCAGTGTTGTTAAGTTATTAGTATTGAAATGATCTATATCTCTTGTAGATACCAGAGGTACAGTTCAGTGTTTGTAGTAAGTTATTAGTATTGAAATGATCTATATCTCTCTGTAGATACCAGAGGTACAGTTCAGTGTTGTAGTAAGTTATTAGTATTGAAATGATCTATATCTCTCTGTAGATACAGAGTACAGTTCAGTGTTGTAGTAAGTTATAGTATTGAAATGATCTATATCTCTCTGTAGATACAGTACAGTTCAGTGTTGTATAAGTTATTAGTATTGAATCTATATCTCTCTGTAGATACCAGAGTGTTCAGTGTTTGTAGTAAGTTATATATTGAATATCTATATCTCGTGTATAAGAGTAAGTTCAGTGTTTGTATAAGTTATTAGTATTGAAAGATCTATTCTCTGTAGTACAGAGTCATTAGTGTTTGTAGTAAGTTATTGTATTGAATACATATTCTCTGTAGTACAGAGTCAGTTAGTGTTTAGTAAGTTATGTATTGAAATGATATATCTCTGTAGATACAGAGTACAGTTCAGTGTTGTAGTAATTATATATGTAAATGATCATATCTTCTGTGTCCAGAGTACAGTTAGTTTTATAAGTTATTGTATTGAAATGATCATATCTCTTGTGATACAGAGTAGTTCATGTTGTAGTATTATTAGATGATGATTATATCTTTGTAGATACCAGAGTAATTCCTGTGTGAGTAAGTTATTAGTTTGAAGATATTATATGAGACTATACTTTGAGTACAGAGTAAGTCGTTGTATAATTATTAGTATAAAGATTTATTCTCTGTAGATACAAGGTACAGTCAGTGTTGTAGTAGTTATATTGAAATGATCTTACTTTGTATACAGTACAGTAGTGTTGTAGAATTTTATGAATGATCTATACTCTTGAGAACAGTACTTCAGTGTGTAGTAAGTTATTTATTGAAATATCTATACTCTGGATACAGAGGTAGTTATGTTTGTAGTAAGTATATTTAATGACTATATCTCTTGTAATACAGGGACAGTTCAGTGTTTGTAGTTAAGTATGATGATCTATCTCTGTAGATACCAGAGCCATGTTTAGTAGTTATTTGAATGTCTATTTCTTGTAGTACAAGTACAGTTCCAGTTTGTAGTAAGTTATTAGTTGAAGATTAACTCTTTAATACGAGGACAGTTAGTGTGTGAGTAATATAGTTTGAATGATCAATCTCTTGTAATCAAGTACATCCGTGTGTGTAAGTTATAGTTAAGATCTATACTCTCTGTAATACAGAGGTACATCAGTGTTGTATTTATATAAATGATTATATTTGAGATACAGTCAGTTCGTTGTTAATTTTATGAAGACTAATCCTGTAGATCAGGTACGTTCAGTGTTTGTATATTAGTATAATGACTATTCTCTGTAATACAGAGTACGTCAGTTTGTATAGTATAGTAGAAAGACTATATCTCTTGTAATCAGAGTCGTCTTTAGTAAGTAGATGAAGATCTATATCCCTTAGTACAAGTCAGTTCCAGTGGTAGTAGTATTGTATTGAAATGATTATATCTTTGTAATCAGTACAGTTCCGTGATAAGTTAGTATGATTCTATCCTGTAATACGAGTCAGTTCATGTGTAAATAGTATGATGTATATCCTGTGAACAGGGTACAGTCCTGGTGTAGTTATTAGTATTGAAATGATCTATATCTCTCTGTAGATACCAGAGTACAGTTCAGTGTGTGTAGTAAGTTATTAGTATTGAAAGATCTTATCTCTCTGTAGATACCAGAGGTACAGTTCCAGTGTGTGTAGTAAGTTATTAGTATTGAAATGATCTATATCTCTCTGTAGATACAGAGGTACAGTTCCAGTGTTTGTAGTAAGTTATTAGTATTGAAATGATCTATATCTCTCTGTAGATACCAGAGGTACAGTTCCAGTGTGTTTTTAGTAAGTTATTAGTATTGAAATGATCTATATCTCTGTGTAGATACCAGAGGTACAGTTCCAGTGTTTGTAGTAAGTTATTAGTATTGAAATGATCTATATCTCTCTGTAGATACCAGAGGTACAGTTCCAGTGTGTGTAGTAAGTTATTAGTATTGAAATGATCTATATCTCTCTGTAGATACCAGAGGTACAGTTCCAGTGGTGTAGTAAGTTATTAGTATTGAAATGATCTATATCTCTCTGTAGATACCAGAGGTACAGTTCTAGTGTTTGTAGTAAGTTATTAGTATTGAAATGATCTATATCTCTGTGTAGATACCAGAGGTACAGTTCCAGTGTGTGTAGTAAGTTATTAGTATTGAAATGATCTATATCTCTCTGTAGATACCAGAGGTACAGTTCTAGTGTTTGTAGTAAGTTATTAGTATTGAAATGATCTATATCTCTCTGTAGATACCAGAGGTACAGTTCTAGTGTTTGTAGTAAGTTATTAGTATTGAAATGAACTATATCTCTGTGTAGATACCAGAGGTACAGTTCCAGTGTTTGTAGTAAGTTATTAGTATTGAAATGATCTATATCTCTCTGTAGATACCAGAGATACAGTTCTAGTGTGTGTAGTAAGTTATTAGTATTGAAATGATCTATATCTCTCTGTAGATACCAGAGGTACAGTTCCAGTGTTTGTAGTAAGTTATTAGTATTGAAATGATCTATATCTCTCTGTAGATACCAGAGGTACAGTTCCAGTGTTTGTAGTAAGTTATTAGTATTGAAATGATCTATATCTCTCTGTAGATACCAGAGGTACAGTTCCAGTGTTTGTAGTAAGTTATTAGTATTGAAATGATCTATATCTCTGTGTAGATACCAGAGGTACAGTTCCAGTGTTTGTAGTAAGTTATTAGTATTGAAATGATCTATATCTCTCTGTAGATACCAGAGGTACAGTTCCAGTGTGTGTAGTAAGTTATTAGTATTGAAATGATCTATATCTCTCTGTAGATACCAGAGGTACAGTTCCAGTGTGTGTAGTAAGTTATTAGTATTGAAATGATCTATATCTCTCTGTAGATACCAGAGGTACAGTTCTAGTGTTTGTAGTAAGTTATTAGTATTGAAATGATCTATATCTCTGTGTAGATACCAGAGGTACAGTTCCAGTGTGTGTAGTAAGTTATTAGTATTGAAATGATCTATATCTCTCTGTAGATACCAGAGGTACAGTTCTAGTGTTTGTAGTAAGTTATTAGTATTGAAATGATCTATATCTCTCTGTAGATACCAGAGGTACAGTTCTAGTGTTTGTAGTAAGTTATTAGTATTGAAATGAACTATATCTCTGTGTAGATACCAGAGGTACAGTTCCAGTGTTTGTAGTAAGTTACAGAAAGTGAGAATTGTATTGATCTATATCTCTCTGTAGATACCAGAGATACAGTTCCAGTGTGTGTAGTAAGTTATTAGTATTGAAATGATCTATATCTCTCTGTAGATACCAGAGGTACAGTTCCAGTGTGTGTAGTAAGTTATTAGTATTGAAATGATCTATATCTCTCTGTAGATACCAGAGGTACAGTTCCAGTGTGTGTAGTAAGTTATTAGTATTGAAATGATCTATATCTCTGTGTAGATACCAGAGGTACAGTTCCAGTGTTTGTAGTAAGTTATTAGTATTGAAATGATCTATATCTCTCTGTAGATACCAGAGGTACAGTTCCAGTGTGTGTAGTAAGTTATTAGTATTGAAATGATCTATATCTCTCTGTAGATACCAGAGGTACAGTTCCAGTGTGTGTAGTAAGTTATTAGTATTGAAATGATCTATATCTCTCTGTAGATACCAGAGGTACAGTTCTAGTGTTTGTAGTAAGTTATTAGTATTGAAATGATCTATATCTCTGTGTAGATACCAGAGGTACAGTTCCAGTGTGTGTAGTAAGTTATTAGTATTGAAATGATCTATATCTCTCTGTAGATACCAGAGGTACAGTTCTAGTGTTTGTAGTAAGTTATTAGTATTGAAATGATCTATATCTCTCTGTAGATACCAGAGGTACAGTTCTAGTGTTTGTAGTAAGTTATTAGTATTGAAATGAACTATATCTCTGTGTAGATACCAGAGGTACAGTTCCAGTGTTTGTAGTAAGTTACAGAAAGTGAGAATTGTATTGATCTATATCTCTCTGTAGATACCAGAGATACAGTTCCAGTGTGTGTAGTAAGTTATTAGTATTGAAATGATCTATATCTCTCTGTAGATACCAGAGGTACAGTTCCAGTGTGTGTAGTAAGTTATTAGTATTGAAATGATCTATATCTCTCTGTAGATACCAGAGGTACAGTTCCAGTGTGTGTAGTAAGTTATTAGTATTGAAATGATCTATATCTCTCTGTAGATACCAGACGTACAGTTCCAGTGTTTGTAGTAAGTTATTAGTATTGAAATGATCTATATCTCTCTGTAGATACCAGAGGTACAGTTCCAGTGTTTGTAGTAAGTTATTAGTATTGAAATGATCTATATCTCTCTGTAGATACCAGAGATACAGTTCCAGTGTTTGTAGTAAGTTATTAGTATTGAAATGATCTATATCTCTCTGTAGATACCAGAGGTACAGTTCCAGTGTTTGTAGTAAGTTATTAGTATTGAAATGATCTATATCTCTCTGTAGATACCAGAGGTACAGTTCCAGTGTTTGTAGTAAGTTATTAGTATTGAAATGATCTATATCTCTCTGTAGATACCAGAGGTACAGTTCCAGTGTTTGTAGTAAGTTATTAGTATTGAAATGATCTATATCTCTCTGTAGATACCAGAGGTACAGTTCCAGTGTGTGTGTAGTAAGTTATTAGTATTGAAATGATCTATATCTCTCTGTAGATACCAGAGGTACAGTTCCAGTGTTTGTAGTAAGTTATTAGTATTGAAATGATCTATATCTCTCTGTAGATACCAGAGGTACAGTTCCAGTGTGTGTAGTAAGTTATTAGTATTGAAATGATCTATATCTCTCTGTAGATACCAGAGGTACAGTTCCAGTGTGTGTAGTAAGTTATTAGTATTGAAATGATCTATATCTCTCTGTAGATACCAGAGGTACAGTTCCAGTGTTTGTAGTAAGTTATTAGTATTGAAATGATCTATATCTCTCTGTAGATACCAGAGATACAGTTCCAGTGTTTGTAGTAAGTTATTAGTATTGAAATGATGTATATCTCTCTGTAGATACCAGAGGTACAGTTCCAGTGTTTGTAGTAAGTTATTAGTATTGAAATGAACTATATCTCTCTGTAGATACCAGAGGTACAGTTCCAGTGTTTGTAGTAAGTTATTAGTATTGAAATGAACTAAATCTATCTGTAGATACCAGAGGTACAGTTCCAGTGTTTGTAGTAAGTTATTAGTATTGAAATGATCTATATCTCTCTGTAGATACCAGAGGTACAGTTCCAGTGTTTGTAGTAAGTTATTAGTATTGAAATGATCTATATCTCTCTGTAGATACCAGAGGTACAGTTCTAGTG
>JAHUZM010000634.1:0-24707 GCA_019925275.1 Mytilus edulis
ATCGTGACATAGAATTTTTAAGAAACATTTTTGAGCAGAAAGGGGGAAATTAGACACGGGAAATAGAACAAGGTACAAGGACACATAAAAATAATATTCGAATTCACCGTTATATACTCTAGTAGATAAAAAAAGGTGAGGTAGATCAACTTGCTTGTAAAATAAAACATTTAAAAACAAAAAGTATATCATTCAGTTGTATACCTAAAACATTCATTTTTTTATTTCTACATTTTTGTGTTTGTAAACCTTGTTTTGTAAATTTATCTAATCTATTTATTTCTATATTTATGTACTGGTAAAGCTTTTTGTAATTTCATTTATTTATCTATCTTTTTATCTATTTTTTTTCATTTCATTTTTTTTCTTCATTTTTTCTATTTATTTATATATATTTTTATTTTTTTTTTGTATTCATTTGTTTGTTTGTTTGTTCTGTTATTTATCATCTATTTGAAGTAAAATATTATACATGTATGTATATATTTCGTTTTCTATTTATATTTTATATTGTGCTTAAAAAACAAAATGTTTGTTAAAAATTTAAAGAAACAAATTTGCAACGTACCACATTTTTCTTTTGTTTATGAATATGCAAATATATCAAATGTTTAAAATTTCTCATGTAATGCAAATAAAGTTAACATTTCCCTACTTTGCGCAATATACCAGGATTAACAATAAATAAATTGCTCATTCGGTTTTATATATTTATACATGCACAATTCAAAATTGATGGCAAGTTTAAATATTATTGAGACTTTTATTGTTAAATTATTGTTCAACTTTATGATACAGTTTGATTACAGGATGTATCAATATAGTCTTTAAATATGTATATCTCAAACATACTTCATTTCTAAAGAAAGCGTTATGACAAAAAAATAAGTTCACATCCTTGAAAAAAATACGTTTTATACCTCCCCATCTTTTTGAGTCTAATATCCCCTATCCCAAAAACAAAAACCTGTAGTCTGCATTGGCTTAGATATAATATAATTACCACTGTCATCTCTGTGTTTTGAATATAAGTCTGTATTGTGTGACACTAGCTGTCTGTCTTCACATCTTTTAGGTAAAAAATGTCTTTGATAAATAATAGAGTCTCTGTTACATTCGGCATTGTCCGGTGGCACTCGCGAGTGTGTTTCGGCAAGAATGTCTGTGATAAAAAATGAACATTTAGCTCTGTTTTGTTTAGGAGGCTCTGGTGATGGCGATTTTTCTGAATCAGAACTTTCATGTTCAGTTTCTGGTTTTAATCTGTCCTCACACGAAGAATGCAAACTGTCCTCGCTATCTTCAGTTACACTAATTCGGAAGTCCTCTTTGTCTTCACCTTTACTCATTTTGAATTTTCAGAAATGTACTAAATTGAAAATTTATCACACTTTCGAATTATCAACTCAATGTACTAGCAATAAGGATTACTAGAGTAAAAATACCACAGGTATCAAGGTTTGCTGCGTGATTATAACGACATCAAATTATTTTTCAATAATATCAATGTCCCGTGTACTTGTTTATTTGTGAAAAAATGTTCACACAGCGGGCATTTGTCATTGGTTACAAATTGAGCATCAACCAATGATGTCAACACAGAGGCGTGACTATTCTCCAAATCGATAACGGGCTTCTTTTCAGAATTGATGAAACATCTAATAATGGAAGTGCATTAATATATAAAAGGTTAATTATATGAGCCGTTTGAAATTAACGGTTTTTAATTCTTCAGAAACAAAGAAAATGAGATTTTAATGATTTTAACGAAAACGTGACAGATGCTGGTAAAAGAAAGTTATAAAAATGTACATTTAATAATTATTTCGTTACCAATATTTTATCTGTTTTAAGATTTCACTCTTAATCAATTATACATTTGGTATTATATTATTTATCAATGTTAAAATTAAGATGGTAATAAAAATAAAGTTCAGCGAAAAAGAAAACATTTTAATGTATAGCGATGCTCAAACAAAAGTTGCATAGCTATATTTGTTGTTAAAGAGTAAATTGTATAATGCTTTTAGAAGTCTTGAATAATAAATCATGATTATTATTATCATTGTTATTATTATACTTATAATTTATAAATTATGATTATCATCAAAATTATTATTTTTATTAGTATGCCTGACTATTATTGATATTATTATTATTATAATTTATTTTTATCCTTTCTATTCTTATAATGATTATTATTATTATTTTTTTTTTATTTTTTTTTATCATTATCAAACAACATGATATTGTGTAAATGAGAGAGGAAAGAGTAATCAATTACATTGCAATGCGTTCAAACATGTTTATATAAAACAAACATAGAGGAAAAAATATATCAAAAATTACTGCTAGAGTGGTCCTACACATTGTTTTGAAAATATATAGTGCACATATCTATATTCATAAACAGGAAACATAATATCAGCAGTGTTTAATTATATTTTTTTATTTATTTTATAATTTAAAAAAAACTAATTTAACACGTGATTTAAATTTGTAAAAGATAAGAAGTAATCAACTTATTAATAACGATTTTGTGTTTTCACTACAACTGTAAAAGTCAAAAGTAAATTCATTTAGATCATACCAGGAAAACCCTTCCAAACAGACATGTTCGGAAAGTCGTATTGACATACATTTTACCGACACCGCCTTAACAAATTGAGGGAGCGTATCAAAATGACGACATTTTCTGAAAGAATATTGATTGAATTTCGACTACAATTTGTCGTCATTCAAAACAGTAATTTTATTTTCAAACATTAGGTTTTTGGTTGTGCTGGGAAAAGGGGTGGCCATAAAAATGCTAAATGGTTGCTTCCGTAACTTTTTTTTAATACTGTCGTTGTTTGTTTTTCCACTCTCTCCCACTAAAATTAAAGATAGAAATGTTTTAACCCGCAAAGTTTTGCAGCGTATAAACACACAACGAAAACTTAGTACTGTGTTGTATCATCTTTTTTACTGTATTAAAATTTCTTTACACTCACTGCTTCTTTCGAATATTTTACTATTTTACTATTTATCTTTTCATTTATTCACAGGATACATTATGAAAATCGGGCTACATTGTTGTACTGATCAGACAGTTTTTAAAATACATTACCTCTCGTCGTATGAACATGTGTATATGTGTAAGGTGTCTATATTGCCTGTTTTCCAAAATGTCTTAGAATGCAAAGAGCCGTCTATAAATTTTATTATGTTGTTCGATAAGGTATTATGGAATCACATATATATTGCTTAGATTGAATATAGAACTCACAACTTTTATATTGTTTTAATTCATAAATGTTAAGTGCACCAACATGATATGCCTAATCGTTTATATCTGCGGACTGGATTGTTGGTGCCCTTATTATAACATTTGACAATCTAATAATTGTTGTAGGAGTTATTATGAAGATACCATACATTGACGCTTATCTGACTTAGTGTGACATGTTTTGATTCTGTATGTAATATCTTTCAAAATGAAAATAGCATAAAAAGACATACATGTACTAATGAGGGATACAGTGTATTCTTCTATCTGTACGAGATGGATGTTTATGCAGACACATTTGATCAGAATAAGGACTTGAAAACCAATGTCTTGTAGAGAGAGTGTAATAACTCTTTGAGTGCTCCTTATGTTTTATTTTGCGACTAAAAATTTAAACCCTTACCAACCCACCATCTCTTTTATTTCACAGTTCAAATTGCCTACCCTTCAAATTGCCGATATATTGCAGAGCCTACGCTTTTGATTTATTGTTTTGATTTGTTTTTGTCCTGAATATACACGAAATACAGCGTGCATATCGAAATTCGGTATGTTTATACAATGTATATTTGAGTGATATATAAAATAGTCAATATTCTCTTTAACCAATTTTGCTATACATCAATTAAATGGTTTTTTTTCTCTCAGAAAAGCCTCATTTCACAAATTACATATATGAGAAGATGTGGTACGAATGCAAATGAAACAACTCTTCATCCAAGTCACAATTTGTAAAAGTAAACCATTAAAGTCAAAGTACGGCCTTCAGCATGGTATCTTCTAGTGTTTCTCTTGAACAAAACAAGACAACGATAAAACATTAGGTTCTAAACGAAAAAAACAACAATTAGAACCAGTGCAATTTTAAAAGATATTTCAAACACAGTGAATTATAATCTGCCATTTTTCATATAGATATTCCAGAAAACGTCAAGTTTTACATAGTCATTCTTATTATATTTTCCTACTATGTAAATTTTTGCTGCTGGGTACTTCGGACAACCCCGTACTACAGCTTTGTTACCGTACGCAAACGATCATGACGATGATAAACAATTTGACAAGGGCGTAACGTTTCGAAATTAGGAATCAAGTTTTTACGTTAAAACCACGACAAGTTTATTAAAATTAGAAAAAAAAACCTTAAGGTGTATAAACGAAAGACTAATTATGTGCAATAAATACATTATTCTTTTCAGTTTCAGGACATAGATATTATAAAGCATCATTTTTTAGACTCAAAATTGAAGTTCTCTGATCGTTCGCCAAGCTAACTGACTAGAAAATCTTTACGACTATGCTCGCTGCTGGTTGTCTTTACTTCCAATCTTTGCATGGTGACATACAATCACTAAAGTAATAGAGTTTGGACAACTCATAGGAAATATAAGATGACCATTCAAACCCTTAAGAACAGTAAATACCTAGAATCAATCACCTTTCAGTAATTCACTGTATCAGAATATAAACCCATTAATGATAGTTTCCTTGTGTGTACACAAAACTGCATATAACGTTTTACCATTGGAGGAATATCCATTTGTATGCCGTTGTTGACCAATTACGATCTTTTGGTGTACGCATTTAAAAATATTACCCAAAATGCATTAGATTCTTTAACGATGAATTGTGGGAACACTTCAATCAAGATAAGTCTATTTTCGAAGGTTTTTTGTTTTTTTATATATATATTTCGTTTTCCTCTCACACCATTATCGCAACTTGAAAAGGGGAGAGATGATGAGCACCGAAAACGTAATGTACCGCAGCACATACAATGTAGTGTGTAAACTTATAAACTTATGTTTTAAAGCTTGTCGGTATCTATTTATTACTTATTATATATCTATTTTCTAACCTGTTATGCACCCTATATGTCCATCTGTTAGCTACGAATTAGAGGGAACACTGTGTATTAATTCAAGACACAAAATCCATAAACGCCCATAAATATATATAAAAAAAAGCTGCTTTAATTGCTGTTCTAAATCTTAGAGTAACACTGTGGCCTTCAACTTTGAGTTTATGCTCTCACCTTTTTTCGAGTTTAAGCCAACCCATAAAACCAGTTTGACCTACGATTTGTGGATGAGTACTTTAACAGTTAGATGTACTAAGTTATAATTAGAATTATCCTGGTGCATCAAACGAAAATAAACCTAATTATAATTTCTGAATAAAATATTAAAAACACCTTATAAATGATTTTGCAACCATGGGTAATGTTCTGTATGACATTAAACAATGCCATGTTTGACCTAGTTTTTTAACTGAGAAATAAGAAAATGTGTATGAAAAATTAATAAAAGAATGCATTTGGGAATACATAATGTACAGAAAAAATACACCAAAAGGAACTACAGGAGTTAATGTTTTGATCAGTTGAGTTGTCGGGATTGTAATGTAATGTTATTATCCCCATAAAGGGTCGACGTTTTAGATCACACCAATACACAAGAGAATACTTAACTTATCACGGAACTTATATCTAAATTGTCCCTGATTTTGTTATGTATGAACATTAGAGGATCCAAATTTGTCAAGACATTAACTTTGACAGTATATAATAAGAAGATGTGGTATGCTTGCCAATGAGACAATTATCCACCAGAGATCAAACGCCATAGAAGTTGACAACTATGAGTCACTATATGTGATGCATTCTGGCCAACTTCGAATGTAAACATATGGAGATGTGGTATGTTTGCCAATTATACAATTATCCACCAAAATTCAATTGCTGGCACATATAATGTGGCTCCGCCGATTACTTCGTCCACTTTTTGACTGCGCTGACAAGTACCCTGACGTCTCAACGTCGTGATACCGTGACTACCTACATGTAGTGATTACGTAGGCTAATAAAAGCAGAGGGAAGTACGATACACGAAATAAGTGTTACTTATATGTTTGTAACTACCATAATAAAACTCATACCGTTACTGCAAATGTAAGAAGTTAATCGCCACTATGGTAAATTTGTAAGCATCGTCCATTTTCCCATTATCTCACTAAATAAAACATTTAGAAAATTCATCAACAGTACAAAAACGAAGTTAATGAGTTTTAAATGAGGCGAAAATTTATTGAAACCCTATCTTTTGTTTCAAGTCTAGTGTAAAATTTGACATTAACATTTCGTTTGATATCGTGTATTCTGCTGTTTACCGATATTATGACAATATTTCCAATATATTTATTTAAGCTCTAATCAAACATTCGGCTACGATATCGTCCTTTGTGACCTTTAAACCTGCTAAGAATTTTGCAATAACTGCTGAATGATAACCAGTATGAATCGTTTAAGGAACAAAACACAGTAAATATATTAAATACAATTTAACGAATGAAGTGAAGAAGGTCCATTATTTATGGAAATTGTCGTCAAGTTTATACATTTCAAACAAATATCCGTGTTAGTATAAACGCAGAGATGAAAAATTCTTGCTACCTGGTCACACAATATTCAAATTTAAAGTGTTTAAGATTTAATATGGTTCCACGGTTTATCCACTCGGTTAATCTGGGTTTTATGATTCATTTATGCAATAAATATATTAAAACGGTGGATAAAGAAACGATTTCCGCATGGTCAGTTCATCACTGGGTGATCGTCAATTCTAGCAATTTAATGAGTCACGAATATGATTTCTATTATTATTTTAATTTTTACTAGTTGACCTTGTTTTTCATACTGCACCGATGTTGAATGCATTATAGTAAATTAATAAATTCATGTGGTTATCAGGTCACTTTTATTAAGTGAATAGAAAAGGGTTTTTAATCCCTCCTATGACCTTCCTCGGTTGCTCCACCTAAATCCCAATTAGCATTTAGTCAGCAAATCTTTTAAGCACATTGACCACCATGCACCGGAAACCGCAGACATTTTGGTTTACTATTCTACATTCACAATGAAGTATTTTTCACTCCGTTTACTGTAACGGGATTATGAATGTAATATATACCGGATGTTTACAACCAGGATCTTTAAGTTTCTGCAATCAAACATGAATATTATTGTTGAAAGCGTTGGACAAATTAATTAATAATAAAAAATCTTATTCATATTCTTTGTTCGATTGCTGTCTCATAGACATATCCCATACATTTTGTTAAATTCTTAAATGGAGAAGTTTTCTTTCATTTCATTAACTAACTTTTCTTTCTAAAGACCTATACAGACAGACGCGTCCTTTCAAGCAAATTCCAGATTAATCATATCACTTACACTAAGATGGAACTGTGTTAAAACACTATGCTTTTGAAAGTTACTACGAATTAAAAGGATTATTTCCTTTTCTAACGTGATAACTACTGCACAAAATGTTACCGGAAATTGAATGATATTTTTAATGGTTAGGCAGTTTAAGAAATTTTCTGCTTAACGTCGGAAACCGGAAATTGACTATAAAGCAGGACGAACCGCTGGCCGTCATTTAAACTTAAACAATAGTATTTTACACGCTTACGTGGCCATTGATAAGGACATGTTGGCCAATTATGTATTATAGTAATTATTGTGTGTTAACACGATAGGGTAACGAAGCTGTCTATTTCCGGTAGTGTAAGTAGCAAGTACATTCATCCATGTAAATATTGAAAATATCAGGTCTTACGTTATTTGGAAAATAACGGAGTACGTTCCCTTATTTTTCATGTTGTGAAATTTCTACTGATAAACCTATAATTAGTCTATTCTAATGAATTATTTGTTTAATGCTGTGAATTTTGAATCCATGCCTACTCTCTGGATTTCCATCTTTGTTTTTTTTTTAAATTGCAGTCTGTTTTGGTAAACTCAAATTTTGCCAAGCAAGTTCACATTTGTTGGTTGGTTTACCCTCCCAATAGAAAAATTGCAAATTTTTAACGCGAAAAGCTTAAAAACAATTTGGGTAAAAGTCAATGAAACAACAACCTTTAGACAACACAAAAACTAACATTGATTTCTACAGGTCAACTTAAGATCTTTTATAATAGATAAGTGTCCTTGTTGCACTGCATGTACCTCCTGATCTGTCATGTGCTTCTTCAGCTTATTATTGAAATAAACAGACACTACAAAAGATTAAAGTCATTTAAAACATTATTCTTTAAAGTCTAGTCTAGTGTCAAAAATTCGGTTTACATAACTCGATATATATCTGCTTGCTCGATCTTTTATTCAATAAAAAGCAAAATTATAACCTATCGCAACCATTTATAAGAAACATATTATAATACAAATTACTTGAATACTTTAATAATCATTATAAGACAAATGAGATCTAATAAAATAAATAACACAAAAATAGTTATACTAAAACTGTCTCCAAAACGCTTTTCTGGATTAACCTTCAACAGCAACGATCAAACCTAAACATATTACTCCTAGGACAAGGTAGGTGTGGTTTATTAAAATTTAAAATCAGAATATTTCACACTATATATTTTTATAAAATGCTTAGGTTTGTCAATACTGAAATATGATTTTGATTTTGTTATCACTTTTAAAGCTTATAGGCATTTAAAATGATACCCTTCAGATTTTCAAAAACTGCGGTCTCAATTGATCCTACCTGTTTCCATACCTTCCCCTTACCTGATGTGTTAATGGTGCTATATAATGTTTTGATGTGTAGATTTCACCTATATAATGTTTTGATGTGTAGATTTCACCTATATAATGTTTTGATGTGTAGATTTGACCTATATAATGTTGTGATATGTAGATTTCACCTATATAATGTTTTGATGTGTAGATTTAACATATATAATGTTTTGATGTGTAGATTTCATAGATTTAACCTATATAATGTTTTGGTATGTAGATTTAACCTATGTAATGTTTTGATGTGTAGATTTAACCTATATAATGTTTTGATATGTAGATTTCACCTATATAATGTTTTGATGTGTAGATTTCATAGATTTCACCTATATAATGTTTTGATGTGTAGATTTCATAGATTTCACCTATATAATGGTTTGATGTGTAGATTTCACCTATATAATGTTTTGATATGCAGATTTCACCTATATAATGTTTTGATGTGTAGATTTCACCTATATAATGTTTTGATGTGTAGATTTGACCTATATAATGGTTTGATGTGTAGATTTAGCCTATATAATGTTTTGATATGTAGATTTCACCTATATAATGTTTTGATGTGTAGATTTAACATATATAATGTTTTGATGTGTAGATTTCATAGATTTCACCTATATAATGTTTTGGTATGTAGATTTAACCTATGTAATGTTTTGATGTGTAGATTTAACCTATATAATGTTTTGATATGTAGATTTCACCTATAATATAATGTTTTGATGTGTAGATTTCATAGATTTCACCTATATAATGTTTTGATGTGTAGATTTCATAGATTTCACCTATATAATGGTTTGATGTGTAGATTTCACCTATATAATGTTTTGATATGCAGATTTCACCTATATAATGTTTTGATGTGTAGATTTCATAGATTTAACCTATATAATGTTTTGATATGTAGATTTCACCTAAATAATGTTTTGATGTGTAGATTTCACCTATATAATGTTTTGATATGTAGGTTTGTTGAAGGCCGTACATTGACCTATAATGATTTACTGTTATAAATAATTATTGTTATTTGGATGGAGAGTTGTCTCATTAGCACTCACACCACATCTTCCTATATCTATGCAATAAAGTTATAGTATCTTGATAAAAAGTAAAATAACAGAAATGCCATAACTCTGAAGAAATTCCAAACGGAAAGTCCATAATCAAATGGCAAAATCAGAAGCCCCAATTAAATGGATAACAACTGTCATATTCCTAACTTGGTAAAGAAATTTCGGTATGTAGAAAATGGTGGATTAAACCTGGTTTAATAGCCAGACTAACTGATAGGTGTATGTTTTTACATGTTTCCTGATAAAATAACGCATCGTACATTGTTTGAAGGGTTAAGACTTTTTAATCTACAGAGGTATGACTAATTTTCTATATATTTGTTTAACTCCGATGGTTCATATTGGAAAGTTAGTGAAACCTAATGGAATTGTATATATGTACATTAAAAGATAAACTGCAACTTCTTTGCAGATGTCAATCAAATTGTTATTTTCAGTTTATCCAAACGTTAAGGAACTTTATGTATCCAATATATACACATGTAACTAATCCAACGTTGTTTTTTTTTTAATTGGAATCGGATTTCATCATAAACCAAACTGGAATTATCAGAAGAGTTTTCCAATTTAATATAATTTAATTTTGGATGTAACGCGTCTTCTGGTGGGCTGACGTTATTTTGTTATGAGCCCATAGACATAATTTAGTCATGTGACCGTGACGTCATCAACGTTTTTTCATGGTTTTCTACGGTTTAAACGGAATTTAGAATTAAATTATAAGAAATGACTGTAATATTTTTTTCTGTCTATTCGAAATAACATAAAAAATGTGGTGCACACTGTTATATATATATATATATATATATATATATATATATTTAATAAGAAGCTACCCCTTTACAACGGGGGCACTTGTAGGCAGGGTACCCACAAATGCGTCTACGCGCGTTATTCAGTGTGCACCAAATTTTTTATGTTATTTCTTCATAGACAGAAAAAATATTACAGTCATTCCTTAATTGAAATGATTTATTTAAGTAAGTAAAAAATGCTCAAAGGAGTAGGTCCAGTACGACCCCTTTTCGGCCCCAAAATATAGCAGTTTTACAAAATTGTAAAAATGTAAACTTTTAATGGTTTATTGGACAGTAGAATGCTTCTGCTACATAAATATGGGATATTTTTGACAATACGATGCACATATATCGGGTACTAGCACCATTAAGTCATGCTAAATTACTGAAATCTTCACAATTCTAGCATTTTAGTTAAATTTTAGACGGTTTTCGTGTAAAACGAAAGTGGCCGCATTCGTGTTCATCCTTAATACTGAAATTTAAGTTGTATTTTATAATAATACATAACATATATAAAGGTTGAGGATGAACACGGATGCGGTCACTTTCATTTTTGACAAAAACCATCTGAAAAATGACATTTTTGGGAATATTTGGTAGATTTTTCATATTTGAGCTTGAATCGGATCGTTTTTAATGACTAAATCAGTTAAAAATTTTCACATAAACTAATTGATTCAAAAGAAATAGACACTCAAGTGTTTAAAAAGTGGTCAAAATCTTTCGTAAGATGAACCTGACATTTGAGGCCAAAATTGGTCCTTACCGGACCTACTCCTTTGCCATTGTTTATTTCAAAATACAGTATGAGTAATATTTAATCATGGGTTATTAAAACATGTAGACAGTTGCACTAGAATTTCACAGAATATGTATTTGACATTCAACGAGACTGTCCATGCATTAAAAATATTGTTATTATGCTTGACTAGTGATATTTACACCAAATATTATGTTTATAATCATAATTTCAATTATGTATGGAAAGATTGACAGTTCAATAGAAGACAAGCTACCAGAACAAAAAACATAAAAACATAACAGTAAAGAGTAGTACAGTGCACAAACGTCAAACAATTAAAGTGAAGGATTCAAAAGATGATTCAATACACATTATAATTTTTTTGTGTCTAGTAAAACGAAACACATTTATTTCTGTTATTTTCTTGGTCTTCTTCCTTTTTTGTCGTCAATGCTTGGATCCTTTTTGGTGTAATGATATATCAGTTCATTCTAAAATATGTGCAAAATATAAAAATAAGATGTGATATGCTGCCAATGAGACAACTATGAGATTTCAAAAAGAAGTATTCTTCTTCAAATACTAGAAGCACAGCATTTACTTTTTGGGGCTGATTCTGATACCCCCTATTAAAGTTCGGGCAACATTTTAAATCCGGAATAAAAAAAAACGTACAAGAAAAGGATATCAGTGAACTAATATTTACCCCAGGTATCATTATTAGCTATGCTATTGTCAATTTAGGATTAAATTTTAAAAAAAATAACATATTTTACCCTATACCCATATATCAGAAACTTCCAATTTTGGCCGATACTACCATGTAAAAGATGCCATATTTTAGTTGCCAAATCTTTTAAACCTATGTTTCAAATCTTGTTACAAGATGTTTAGGTTGGCCTAGTTAATCAATAAAAAAATATTAAGAAAAATTAAACGACAGGATTTTTTTGTGGTATAGTGTTGGGTACCCCCTTAACTTGGAAAAGACAGCGTATTCTTTCAGCAATTAAAGTTTCATAAAGAACAATTATATATGAATTTTTTGTTCCTTTTCTATATGAACAATTTCTCTTTATTCTTTGGATAATGAACTAACAAATTAAATTGATTGATTTTTTTTCAATAAATCCCAGATAAATGGTACTATGAAAAACGTATTCCGATGTAAATTACCAAAAGGGAAAGAAAGAAATACAGAATAAAAGATAAGGGGAGTTACACAAAACATATTACGAGACAATTACGGCACTTAAACTTGACAAAAAACTATCACTGTCTCTCTTTTTATTTTACCTATCTATTTATCTTTCTCTAACTATCTCTATTTATCTTTCTCTCTGTGGGTTTGACTTTTCCGATTTAATTAGATATGTACTTTTGAGTTAATCTAATATAAATTGGAAGATATAAATGATAATTGTAATAGTTTCGTACAGATAAAAAGACGTTCCATTATAAAATGACTTTGTTTATCTTGACAGATTTCATGAATTTAAGACTAAATACCTATTACGAGTCGTCTTCATCATTACTGTTTTGCCCTTTAATCATTGTTTTCCTATTAATTATTCACTTGTTGTAAGAATACAATTAAATTATCAATTGTCTTCCTTGGTACGAACACAAGCCTAATCATCTACATTATACAAACCAATGATCTATATCAGTAACCATTAAACTTTTATGTTTAACACTTATCGTATGGTTACAAGAGCGCAATTATTCGTAATGCATTTTCCATAGGATACCACTAGTGTTCCGTATTTTTTTTCTCGAAGACTACACAAACTAGGGAAAAACGGGTGGCAGTTCCTGATACTAGAAATGCCAGTTTTGCATTACAACCAAAAAAAAATATAGGGTCATGCGGCTCAAATTGACCTAAAATGCAGTTGAAAAAAATCGTCTACTTTTTTCGCTTAATGAAAAAGGCATATTTTTAATGGCTCCGACGTGCAGAAATTGAAGATATTTTCTATACTTTGTAAAATGTGAATATGATTTTCGGCAATTTTTAAACCTAATTGAATAAGCTTTCGATTAAATGTAATTCCAATCATGTATCAACCAATCAGAAGCCGTATAGGATTCTATTCTGAGTACCATCTTGGGGTAAAAAACTTGCCGGTAAAACGTAAACAAATAATTGCGCTCTTGTAACCTATACGGTAGTGAAAAAAATTTCTGAAAATTAAGCGCCCGCGCCAAAAGTTGCGCTGGCGTCTATCTAGATGATATCACATCTTCAAAACATTATCTGATCACTCTCTGAATTTGGAGAATTAGTTTTTGCCCGCCGATCAGGTCTAAAATTTGAACTGATTTTTTCACCAAATACGGTACTGGTCAAAGAGACATGAAGATAATGTTAATTTATTGGCCTAATTTTTCGAAGGTCATCCAGCACTGATCATATTGTCGACAAAACCGTTCTGATATGGAAAAGCTACATCGAATTTTGAAGAATGGCTAAATATGAAACCATTTCTCGAAAAAACACGTTTTTGAAACAGACTATAGTTTTTCCAAATGTTGAAAATATGATAATATTTCTACTTTGGCCAGAGAAACTATTCTTAGACTACGATATTCAATGCCAAGATTAATTTTTCTACTTTGCAATTTAACTGAATCGTTGGTATTTGCTTAGGGACCCTTTTGGCCAATTTTCACGAAATTAGCTTTTTGCTAGAACAGCAACTGAGACACGGTCGTTAAGGTTAAAAACCAAAATTTACCTTCAAATTCAAGATAAATACATGATCTTTCCGATAAAAACAGTAGATACCACAAAAACGTTGCATTCTTTTCATACTTTGTCGACATTCGAGCCCACCCTAGATTTATATATAGAAATAAATACAAATAGGAAACAGACTATAGCATGAATTCCCGTCAATGAAAAGTCCATTTGACCCCGTTTCTCACTGTTTCACATTTTTCCCGAGCAAAATGACAATTTTTGATATTTTTCAAAGCCTTATTAAAAAAAAGTGTCATTTCTCTATAGGTTACAAGAGCGCAATTATTCGTAATGCATTTTCCATAGGATACCACTAGTGTTCCGTATTTTTTTTCTCGAAGACTACACAAACTAGGGAAAAACGGGTGGCAGTTCCTGATACTAGAAATGCCAGTTTTGCATTACAACCAAAAAAAAATATAGGGTCATGCGGCTCAAATTGACCTAAAATGCAGTTGAAAAAAATCGTCTACTTTTTTCGCTTAATGAAAAAGGCATATTTTTAATGGCTCCGACGTGCAGAAATTGAAGATATTTTCTATACTTTGTAAAATGTGAATATGATTTTCGGCAATTTTTTAAACCTAATTGAATAAGCTTTCGATTAAATGTAATTCCAATCATGTATCAACCAATCAGAAGCCGTATAGGATTCTATTCTGAGTACCATCTTGGGGTAAAAAACTTGCCGGTAAAACGTAAACAAATAATTGCGCTCTTGTAACCTATACGGTAGTGAAAAAAATTTCTGAAAATTAAGCGCCCGCGCCAAAAGTTGCGCTGGCGTCTATCTAGATGATATCACATCTTCAAAACATTATCTGATCACTCTCTGAATTTGGAGAATTAGTTTTTGCCCGCCGATCAGGTCTAAAATTTGAACTGATTTTTTCACCAAATACGGTACTGGTCAAAGAGACATGAAGATAATGTTAATTTATTGGCCTAATTTTTCGAAGGTCATCCAGCACTGATCATATTGTCGACAAAACCGTTCTGATATGGAAAAGCTACATCGAATTTTGAAGAATGGCTAAATATGAAACCATTTCTCGAAAAAACACGTTTTTGAAACAGACTATAGTTTTTCCAAATGTTGAAAATATGATAATATTTCTACTTTGGCCAGAGAAACTATTCTTAGACTACGATATTCAATGCCAAGATTAATTTTTCTACTTTGCAATTTAACTGAATCGTTGGTATTTGCTTAGGGACCCTTTTGGCCA
The DNA here is from genome assembly GCA_019925275.1 of Mytilus edulis. Taxonomy (NCBI): domain Eukaryota; kingdom Metazoa; phylum Mollusca; class Bivalvia; order Mytilida; family Mytilidae; genus Mytilus; species Mytilus edulis. Next base: position 15,452 of record JAHUZM010000634.1, read on the forward strand.
ATTTTCACGAAATTAGCTTTTTGCTAGAACAGCAACTGAGACACGGTCGTTAAGGTTAAAAACCAAAATTTACCTTCAAATTCAAGATAAATACATGATCTTTCCGATAAAAACAGTAGATACCACAAAAACGTTGCATTCTTTTCATACTTTGTCGACATTCGAGCCCACCCTAGATTTATATATAGAAATAAATACAAATAGGAAACAGACTATAGCATGAATTCCCGTCAATGAAAAGTCCATTTGACCCCGTTTCTCACTGTTTCACATTTTTTCCCGAGCAAAATGACAATTTTTGATATTTTTCAAAGCCTTATTAAAAAAAAGTGTCATTCTCTCTATAGGTTACAAGAGCGCAATTATTCGTAATGCATTTTCCATAGGATACCACTAGTGTTCCGTATTTTTTTTCTCGAAGACTACACAAACTAGGGAAAAACGGGTGGCAGTTCCTGATACTAGAAATGCCAGTTTTGCATTACAACCAAAAAAAAATATAGGGTCATGCGGCTCAAATTGACCTAAAATGCAGTTGAAAAAAATCGTCTACTTTTTTCGCTTAATGAAAAAGGCATATTTTTAATGGCTCCGACGTGCAGAAATTGAAGATATTTTCTATACTTTGTAAAATGTGAATATGATTTTCGGCAATTTTTAAACCTAATTGAATAAGCTTTCGATTAAATGTAATTCCAATCATGTATCAACCAATCAGAAGCCGTATAGGATTCTATTCTGATACCATCTTGGGTAAAAAACTTGCCGGTAAAACGTAAACAAATAATTGCGCTCTTGTAACCTATACGGTAGTGAAAAAAATTTCTGAAAATTAAGCGCCCGCGCCAAAAGTTGCGCTGGCGTCTATCTAGATGATATCACATCTTCAAAACATTATCTGATCACTCTCTGAATTTGGAGAATTAGTTTTTGCCCGCCGATCAGGTCTAAAATTTGAACTGATTTTTTCACCAAATACGGTACTGGTCAAAGAGACATGAAGATAATGTTAATTTATTGGCCTAATTTTTCGAAGGTCATCCAGCACTGATCATATTGTCGACAAAACCGTTCTGATATGGAAAAGCTACATCGAATTTTGAAGAATGGCTAAATATGAAACCATTTCTCGAAAAAACACGTTTTTGAAACAGACTATAGTTTTTCCAAATGTTGAAAATATGATAATATTTCTACTTTGGCCAGAGAAACTATTCTTAGACTACGATATTCAATGCCAAGATTAATTTTTCTACTTTGCAATTTAACTGAATCGTTGGTATTTGCTTAGGGACCCTTTTGGCCAATTTTCACGAAATTAGCTTTTTGCTAGAACAGCAACTGAGACACGGTCGTTAAGGTTAAAAACCAAAATTTACCTTCAAATTCAAGATAAATACATGATCTTTTCCGATAAAAACAGTAGATACCACAAAAACGTTGCATTCTTTTCATACTTTGTCGACATTCGAGCCCACCCTAGATTTATATATAGAAATAAATACAAATAGGAAACAGACTATAGCATGAATTCCCGTCAATGAAAAGTCCATTTGACCCCGTTTCTCACTGTTTCACATTTTCCCGAGCAAAATGACAATTTTTGATATTTTTCAAAGCCTTATTAAAAAAAAGTGTCATTTCTCTATAGGTTACAAGAGCGCAATTATTCGTAATGCATTTTCCATAGGATACCACTAGTGTTCCGTATTTTTTTTCTCGAAGACTACACAAACTAGGGAAAAACGGGTGGCAGTTCCTGTACTAGAAATGCCAGTTTTGCATTACAACCAAAAAAAAATATAGGGTCATGCGGCTCAAATTGACCTAAAATGCAGTTGAAAAAAATCGTCTACTTTTTCGCTTAATGAAAAAGGCATATTTTTTTTTTTTTTTTTTTTTTTTTTTTTTTTTTTTTTTTTTTTTTTTTTTTTTTTTGAAAATTAAGCGCCGCGCCAAAAGTTGCGCTGCGTCTATCTAGATGATATCACATCTTCAAAACATTATCTGATCACTCTCTGAATTTGGAGAATTAGTTTTTGCCCGCCGATCAGGTCTAAAATTTGAACTGATTTTTTCACCAAATACGGTACTGGTCAAAGAGACATGAAGATAATGTTAATTTATTGGCCTAATTTTTCGAAGGTCATCCAGCACTGATCATATTGTCGACAAAACCGTTCTGATATGGAAAAGCTACATCGAATTTTGAAGAATGGCTAAATATGAAACCATTTCTCGAAAAAACACGTTTTTGAAACAGACTATAGTTTTTCCAAATGTTGAAAATATGATAATATTTCTACTTTGGCCAGAGAAACTATTCTTAGACTACGATATTCAATGCCAAGATTAATTTTTCTACTTTGCAATTTAACTGAATCGTTGGTATTTGCTTAGGGACCCTTTTGGCCAATTTTCACGAAATTAGCTTTTGCTAGAACAGCAACTGAGACACGGTCGTTAAGGTTAAAAACCAAAATTTACCTTCAAATTCAAGATAAATACATGATCTTTCCGATAAAAACAGTAGATACCACAAAAACGTTGCATTCTTTTCATACTTTGTCGACATTCGAGCCCACCCTAGATTTATATATAGAAATAAATACAAATAGGAAACAGACTATAGCATGAATTCCCGTCAATGAAAAGTCCATTTGACCCCGTTTCTCACTGTTTCACATTTTTCCCGAGCAAAATGACAATTTTTGATATTTTTCAAAGCCTTATTAAAAAAAGTGTCATTTCTCTATAGGTTACAAGAGCGCAATTATTCGTAATGCATTTTCCATAGGATACCACTAGTGTTCCGTATTTTTTTTCTCGAAGACTACACAAACTAGGGAAAAAACGGGTGGCAGTTCCTGATACTAGAAATGCCAGTTTGCATTACAACCAAAAAAAATATAGGGTCATGCGGCTCAAATTGACCTAAAATGCAGTTGAAAAAAATCGTCTACTTTTTTCGCTTAATGAAAAAGGCATATTTTTAGCGCCCGCGCCAAAAGTTGCGCTGGCGTCTATCTAGATGATATCACATCTTCAAAACATTATCTGATCACTCTCTGAATTTGGAGAATTAGTTTTTTGCCCGCCGATCAGGTCTAAAATTTGAACTGATTTTTTCACCAAATACGGTACTGGTCAAAGAGACATGAAGATAATGTTAATTTATTGGCCTAATTTTTCGAAGGTCATCCAGCACTAGATCATATTGTCGACAAAACCGTTCTGATATGGAAAAGCTACATCGAATTTTGAAGAATGGCTAATATTGAAACCATTTCTCGAAAAAACACGTTTTTGAAACAGACTATAGTTTTTCCAAATGTTGAAAATATGATAATATTTCTACTTTGGCCAGAGAAACTATTCTTAGACTACGATATTCAATGCCAAGATTAATTTTTCTACTTTGCAATTTAACTGAATCGTTGGTATTTGCTTAGGGACCCTTTTGGCCAATTTTCACGAAATTAGCTTTTTGCTAGAACAGCAACTGAGACACGGTCGTTAAGGTTAAAAACCAAAATTTACCTTCAAATTCAAGATAAATACATGATCTTTCCGATAAAAACAGTAGATACCACAAAAACGTTGCATTCTTTTCATACTTTGTCGACATTCGAGCCCACCCTAGATTTATATATAGAAATAAATACAAATAGGAAACAGACTATAGCATGAATTCCCGTCAATGAAAAGTCCATTTGACCCGTTTCTCACTGTTTCACATTTTTCCCGAGCAAAATGACAATTTTTGATATTTTTCAAAGCCTTATTAAAAAAAAGTGTCATTTCTCTATAGGTTACAAGAGCGCAATTATTCGTAATGCATTTTCCATAGGATACCACTAGTGTTCCGTATTTTTTTTCTCGAAGACTACACAAACTAGGGAAAAACGGGTGGCAGTTCCTGATACTAGAAATGCCAGTTTTGCATTACAACCAAAAAAAAATATAGGGTCATGCGGCTCAAATTGACCTAAAATGCAGTTGAAAAAAATCGTCTACTTTTTTCGCTTAATGAAAAAGGCATATTTTTAATGGCTCCGACGTGCAGAAATTGAAGATATTTTCTATACTTTGTAAAATGTGAATATGATTTTCGGCAATTTTTAAACCTAATTGAATAAGCTTTCGATTAAATGTAATTCCAATCATGTATCAACCAATCAGAAGCCGTATAGGATTCTATTCTGAGTACCATCTTGGGGTAAAAAACTTGCCGGTAAAACGTAAACAAATAATTGCGCTCTTGTAACCTATACGGTAGTGAAAAAAATTTCTGAAAATTAAGCGCCCGCGCCAAAAGTTGCGCTGGCGTCTATCTAGATGATATCACATCTTCAAAACATTATCTGATCACTCTCTGAATTTGGAGAATTAGTTTTTGCCCGCCGATCAGGTCTAAAATTTGAACTGATTTTTTCACCAAATACGGTACTGGTCAAAGAGACATGAAGATAATGTTAATTTATTGGCCTAATTTTTCGAAGGTCATCCAGCACTGATCATATTGTCGACAAAACCGTTCTGATATGGAAAAGCTACATCGAATTTTGAAGAATGGCTAAATATGAAACCATTTCTCGAAAAAACACGTTTTTGAAACAGACTATAGTTTTTCCAAATGTTGAAAATATGATAATATTTCTACTTTGGCCAGAGAAACTATTCTTAGACTACGATATTCAATGCCAAGATTAATTTTTCTACTTTGCAATTTAACTGAATCGTTGGTATTTGCTTAGGGACCCTTTTGGCCAATTTTCACGAAATTAGCTTTTTGCTAGAACAGCAACTGAGACACGGTCGTTAAGGTTAAAAACCAAAATTTACCTTCAAATTCAAGATAAATACATGATCTTTCCGATAAAAACAGTAGATACCACAAAAACGTTGCATTCTTTTCATACTTTGTCGACATTCGAGCCCACCCTAGATTTAATATAGAAATAAATACAAATAGGAAACAGACTATAGCATGAATTCCCGTCAATGAAAAGTCCATTTGACCCCGTTTCTCACTGTTTCACATTTTTCCCGAGCAAAATGACAATTTTTGATATTTTTCAAAGCCTTATTAAAAAAAAGTGTCATTTCTCTATAGGTTACAAGAGCGCAATTATTCGTAATGCATTTTCCATAGGATACCACTAGTGTTCCGTATTTTTTTTCTCGAAGACTACACAAACTAGGGAAAAACGGGTGGCAGTTCCTGATACTAGAAATGCCAGTTTTGCATTACAACCAAAAAAAAATATAGGGTCATGCGGCTCAAATTGACCTAAAATGCAGTTGAAAAAAATCGTCTACTTTTTTCGCTTAATGAAAAAGGCATATTTTTAATGGCTCCGACGTGCAGAAATTGAAGATATTTTCTATACTTTGTAAAATGTGAATATGATTTTCGGCAATTTTTAAACCTAATTGATAAGCTTTCGATTAAATGTAATTCCAATCATGTATCAACCAATCAGAAGCCGTATAGGATTCTATTCTGAGTACCATCTTGGGGTAAAAAACTTGCCGGTAAAACGTAAAACAAATAATTGCGCTCTTGTAACCTATACGGTAGTGAAAAAAATTTCTGAAAATTAAGCGCCCGCGCCAAAAGTTGCGCTGGCGTCTATCTAGATGATATCACATCTTCAAAACATTATCTGATCACTCTCTGAATTTGGAGAATTAGTTTTTGCCCGCCGATCAGGCTAAAATTGAACTGATTTTTTCACCAAATACGGTACTGGTCAAAGAGACATGAAGATAATGTTAATTTATTGGCCTAATTTTTCGAAGGTCATCCAGCACTGATCATATTGTCGACAAAACCGTTCTGATATGGAAAAGCTACATCGAATTTTGAAGAATGGCTAAATATGAAACCATTTCTCGAAAAAACACGTTTTTGAAACAGACTATAGTTTTTCCAAATGTTGAAAATATGATAATATTTCTACTTTGGCCAGAGAAACTATTCTTAGACTACGATATTCAATGCCAAGATTAATTTTTCTACTTTGCAATTTAACTGAAATCGTTGGTATTTGCTTAGGGACCCTTTTGGCCAATTTTCACGAAATTAGCTTTTTGCTAGAACAGCAACTGAGACACGGTCGTTAAGGTTAAAAACCAAAATTTACCTTCAAATTCAAGATAAATACATGACTTCTTTCCGATAAAAACAGTAGATACACAAAAACGTTGCATTCTTTCATACTTTGTCGACATTCGAGCCCACCCTAGATTATATATAGAAATAAATACAAATAGGAAACAGACTATAGCATGAATTCCCGTCAATGAAAAGTCCATTTGACCCCGTTTCTCACATTTCACATTTTTCCCGAGCAAAATGACAATTTTTGATATTTTTCAAAGCCTTATTAAAAAAAAGTGTCATTTCTCTATAGGTTACAAGAGCGCAATTATTCGTAATGCATTTTCCATAGGTACCACTAGTGTTCCGTATTTTTTTTCTCGAAGACTACACAAACTAGGGAAAAACGGGTGGCAGTTCCTGATACTAGAAATGCCAGTTTTGCATTACAACCAAAAAAAAATATAGGGTCATGCGGCTCAAATTGACCTAAAATGCAGTTGAAAAAAATCGTCTACTTTTTTCGCTTAATGAAAAAGGCATATTTTTAATGGCTCCGACGTGCAGAAATTGAAGATATTTTCTATACTTTGTAAAATGTGAATATGATTTTCGGCAATTTTTAAACCTAATTGAATAAGCTTTCGATTAAATGTAATTCCAATCATGTATCAACCAATCAGAAGCCGTATAGGATTCTATTCTGAGTACCATCTTGGGGTAAAAAACTTGCCGGTAAAACGTAAACAAATAATTGCGCTCTTGTAACCTATACGGTAGTGAAAAAAATTTCTGAAAATTAAGCGCCCGCGCCAAAAGTTGCGCTGGCGTCTATCTAGATGATATCACATCTTCAAAACATTATCTGATCACTCTCTGAATTTGGAGAATTAGTTTTTGCCCGCCGATCAGGTCTAAAATTGAACTGATTTTTTCACCAAATACGGTACTGGTCAAAGAGACATGAAGATAATGTTAATTTATTGGCCTAATTTTTCGAAGGTCATCCAGCACTGATCATATTGTCGACAAAACCGTTTCTGATATGGAAAAGCTACATCGAATTTTGAAGAATGGCTAAATATGAAACCATTTCTTCGAAAAAACACGTTTTTGAAACAGACTATAGTTTTTCCAAATGTTGAAAATATGATAATATTTCTACTTTGGCCAGAGAAACTATTCTTAGACTACGATATTCAATGCCAAGATTAATTTTTCTACTTTGCAATTTAACTGAATCGTTGGTATTTGCTTAGGGACCCTTTTGGCCAATTTTCACGAAATTAGCTTTTTGCTAGAACAGCAACTGAGACACGGTCGTTAAGGTTAAAAACCAAAATTTACCTTCAAATTCAAGATAAATACATGATCTTTCCGATAAAAACAGTAGATACCACAAAAACGTTGCATTCTTTCATACTTTGTCGACATTCGAGCCCACCCTAGATTTATATATAGAAATAAATACAAATAGGAAACAGACTATAGCATGAATTCCCGTCAATGAAAAGTCCATTTGACCCCGTTTCTCACTGTTTCACATTTTTCCCGAGCAAAATGACAATTTTTGATATTTTTCAAAGCCTTATTAAAAAAAAGTGTCATTTCTCTATAGGTTACAAGAGCGCAATTATTCGTAATGCATTTTCCATAGGATACCACTAGTGTTCCGTATTTTTTTTTCTCGAAGACTACACAAACTAGGGAAAAACGGGTGGCAGTTCCTGATACTAGAAATGCCAGTTTTGCATTACAACCAAAAAAAAATATAGGGTCATGCGGCTCAAATTGACCTAAAATGCAGTTGAAAAAAATCGTCTACTTTTTTCGCTTAATGAAAAAGGCATAATTTTTAATGGCTCCGACGTGCAGAAATTGAAGATATTTTCTATACTTTGTAAAATGTGAATATGATTTTCGGCAATTTTTAAACCTAATTGAATAAGCTTTCGATTAAATGTAATTCCAATCATGTATCAACCAATCAGAAGCCGTATAGGATTCTATTCTGAGTACCATCTTGGGGTAAAAAACTTGCCGGTAAAACGTAAACAAATAATTGCGCTCTTGTAACCTATACGGTAGTGAAAAAAATTTCTGAAAATTAAGCGCCCGCGCCAAAAGTTGCGCTGGCGTCTATCTAGATGATATCACATCTTCAAAACATTATCTGATCACTCTCTGAATTTGGAGAATTAGTTTTTGCCCGCCGATCAGGTCTAAAATTTGAACTGATTTTTTCACCAAATACGGTACTGGTCAAAGAGACATGAAGATAATGTTAATTTATTGGCCTAATTTTCGAAGGTCATCCAGCACTGATCATATTGTCGACAAAACCGTTCTGATATGGAAAAGCTACATCGAATTTTGAAGAATGGCTAAATATGAAACCATTTCTCGAAAAAACACGTTTTTGAAACAGACTATAGTTTTTCCAAATGTTGAAAATATGATAATATTTCTACTTTGGCCAGAGAAACTATTCTTAGACTACGATATTCAATGCCAAGATTAATTTTTCTACTTTGCAATTTAACTGAATCGTTGGTATTTGCTTAGGGACCCTTTTGGCCAATTTTCACGAAATTAGCTTTTTGCTAGAACAGCAACTGAGACACGGTCGTTAAGGTTAAAAACCAAAATTTACCTTCAAATTCAAGATAAATACATGATCTTTCCGATAAAAACAGTAGATACCACAAAAACGTTGCATTCTTTTCATACTTTGTCGACATTCGAGCCCACCCTAGATTTAATATAGAAATAAATACAAATAGGAAACAGACTATAGCATGAATTCCCGTCAATGAAAAGTCCATTTGACCCCGTTTCTCACTGTTTCACATTTTTTCCCGAGCAAAATGACAATTTTTGATATTTTTCAAAGCCTTATTAAAAAAAAGTGTCATTTCTCTATAGGTTACAAGAGCGCAATTATTCGTAATGCATTTTCCATAGGATACCACTAGTGTTCCGTATTTTTTTTCTCGAAGACTACACAAACTAGGGAAAAACGGGTGGCAGTTCCTGATACTAAAATGCCAGTTTTGCATTACAACCAAAAAAAAATATAGGGTCATGCGGCTCAAATTGACCTAAAATGCAGTTGAAAAAAATCGTCTACTTTTTTCGCTTAATGAAAAA
>JAHUZM010000635.1:0-24669 GCA_019925275.1 Mytilus edulis
AAAGTGCACTGTGTTTAAATCTTACCAGTTTGGAATATATTCATTTCGTTCGGATTCATAGTGATAATTAGTGTGTGAGTTGAGCTGTGTTCATATACATTCCTTGTGCATTGAAGCATTGTGCAAGTGTTTTTTGTGTCGCTGTGTTATAGTGGTTTATTGAATATTCAAAGGTGATATTACAAATTGGTGGATATTGTTAATAGATGTTGTATATATGTGATAATGTGTTTATACGTTTTGTGTGATATAAATTGATGCATGTTGCATAGTAATCCGTTGGTGACATTGTGTAATAAAGTGTCTGATGCATGTTGCATAGTGATATATTAGTGACATTGTGAATACTCAGGCTTAATACATGTTGCAAAGTGATTGCATAGTGACATTGTGTGTATATATTCGTAATAAGGCATTGTGTTTATACAAAGTGAATGAGGAACTTCACCTTGTAATTTAGTTTATGTGCATTGTGTAGCTTATATATTTGACATTGTGAATTCATTTAAGGGTGTGTTAAATGTTTTAAATAGGACAACTTGTTGTGGTGCAAATTTAGGTTGAACACTTGAAATCCTGAATTATTCAGATACGGATCCATTGATCGCCCGGTTACACGTTACAAATTTGGTGGCAGCGGTGGGATTTCATGTGTTGATTTTGCTACTGTAAATATTTATATGATTGAACCAGTTGTAATATGATAGTTGTGTTTTAGTCAAAGCCTTGTACATTTTAGTAAGAAGGAACATTTAGTCAGTTGAAATGGCAGAAAATCTGTTTGATTTGGAAATTGGACATCAAGTGAAATTGAAAATTTGGAATATTGTTTCAGACAAATTTTTGTGCAAATTCATCCTCTTATTCTTTACAAAAGGAAAATGATTCAGGAATTAAAGATGGTGTTAAATTAATAAGATATACTGTAGTGTTTGGAAGAAAGTAACCGTTAGCCTAAAAAGAGGAAGCATTTTGAGGTAAAGGATCAATGCATATGTGTATATAGATAGTTATGTAGTTTTATAGTGTATATATTGTACATAGGTAAATGAGAGTCCGTCGGATGGGGACGTTAAATCCGAGGCCCCATGTACAGGAACATGTCACGCCCTGTGCATGTAAAAGACCCCTCCTGCAGATTTCGTTAAGAGTAGGCTCCTTAGGGCCGCTGCAGAGGCAAAATTTGTTAGGGACCGTTTAAATATATTCTTTGGCAGTGACACTGTAAATTACAGACGTTATTAGGAAAGTGGTTAATGTGTGGAAAAAGGGATATTTTGAAGTGAAAAGTTTTGAAAAGTTTTATTCGGACAAAAGGAGAAATATACTGTGAATAGTGTTTGTTCATAAGAAGAAAGTTTAATGTGTTTTGATATGGCTGACAGGAATTAGGACATGGGTAGACTTTGTTTCTACGGGTTGTGCCTTGTGATGTCATCAGTTAAGACCTGATGGACAAAATGGTAGGCTGACGTTGTGGTCAGCAGATATGTCCAATGGAAATAGTGACTGCACTATGGTAAGAGTTCGGGTATGAAAAATGACCACTTTGATAGATGATTTATCAGCATGTCAGATATATTCAAGGAGTCATGCGAGGACGCATGATTTTTGAGGCGTGGGTAGTGTAACGAAAGTCGGTCATAGTATATTTATTTTGATGTGAAACTCCAGTTGTCTTTCCCTGTTAATTGTGTTTCTATATGTATACAAGTTTCTCCATAGTTGGAGCACCATCTATTACTTAAAACACCCCTAATTTTGGTATAGTCTTGATTTTCACCCCTTCTTGTATAATGGACCGTTCCATATCGTAGTATATAAGGCAGCTCAAGACAGAGAAACTTCGTCAGTTTTATGTGGACCATTGAACAGTTAACTAGGATTAAATATTCCAACTGGTAAGTAGAGTGGCTTTAGTGATTCAAAGGATATAAATTATAGTGTTTGGATTTATATGTGAATATTTCGAATAGTGATTGTGTTATAAAGTGAACTTATATAATAAGTTATTGTACAGTGAAAGTACAAGGTGTATACTTGCTTGTGTTGCAAGTTGTTACATTGTGACGTGTATTAGTGAGAATACATTGTGAAATCTTGCTGGTGTTGCAAGTTGTTATATTGTGGAAGTGTTTAAGTGAAAGTGCACTGTGTTTAAATCTTACCAGTTTGGAATATATTCATTTCGTTCGGATTCATAGTGATAATTAGTGTGTGAGTTGAGCTGTGTTCATATACATTCCTTGTGCATTGAAGCATTGTGCAAGTGTTTTTTGTGTCGCTGTGTTATAGTGGTTTATTGAATATTCAAAGGTGATATTACAAATTGGTGGATATTGTTAATAGATGTTGTATATATGTGATAATGTGTTTATACGTTTTGTGTGATATAAATTGATGCATGTTGCATAGTAATCCGTTGGTGACATTGTGTAATAAAGTGTCTGATGCATGTTGCATAGTGATATATTAGTGACATTGTGAATACTCAGGCTTAATACATGTTGCAAAGTGATTGCATAGTGACATTGTGTGTATATATTCTGTAATAAGGCATTGTGTTTATACAAAGTGAATGAGGAACTTCACCTTGTAATTTAGTTTATGTGCATTGTGTAGCTTATATATTTGACATTGTGAATTCATTTAAGGGTGTGTTAAATGTTTTAAATAGGACAACTTGTTGTGGTGCAAATTTAGGTTGAACACTTGAAATCCTGAATTATTCAGATACGGATCCATTGATCGCCCGGTTACACGTTACAATACAATTGAAGTTGTTTTATGTTTAAGCATTTATTACCATATGTTATGTCATATGTTTAATTTTCAAAACATTGTTTATAGTTTTCCAGAATTTTGATCAGAATTTCATTTTTTTTTTATAAATGATTATTAAAAGCATAAACACACAAAAATATATTGAAGCACTGTATTAGGTTATTTTGTTTTAGATTCAATTGTTCTTTTTCTATCAAGTTACTTTTTTCCACAGAAATCACAAATAGTTTTAATCTGTTATAGTCTACTCTGATTTAATTTTTTTATGCACACACGAAGGGTTTTTAAAAAAGTGTGCGCCCCGCCAAAGGTTTGTTACAAAAAACTTTGCGCCCCGCTCATTAATTGCATGAAAAAAGTATGTGCCCCGTCCATGTTTGCACCGGTCCCACCCTCAGATAAATATTTCACAGTCCCTGAGTGTGCCACCCACACATTCAAACGTGTACACAAGCACAGTATTCCCTATCTATGTAATGTGTTTTCATAATTATGTGATATAGGGCAAAAAAAGGTAGCAGTTTTTTGTGTCGTTTTGTTAAGCAGGGGAGATAATGTTACTAATTCACGGTGTGTTTGATAGGTTTGTTACATTGTAATATTATATAATACACACTCATAAAGTGGATTAAAATAGCCTCTCACACTCAATTAACTGAATTTCAATTGATCTTTTTACCGTAGTGCTATTATATAAGACTTCCGAGAGGTTCATATCACTAATATTAAACGTTTTTATATCGGATTTTTTTTACTATTGTTATTGAACGGTTCATAGTTAAAAAAAAATCCGATAAAACCGTTGAATGTAAATGATATGAACCTCAGAAGTCTTATATATTGTCCTTTAATATAAGACCGGAGGTTCATATCATTTACATTCAACAGTTTTTATCGAATTTTTGTTTACTTTCAATGTTGAACGGTTCTACGATTCAACATTAGTAGTTTTAAAAAATCCGATAATAATGATCAATAATTAATGGTTCAACATTGATAGTAAAAAAAAATCCGATAAACATGTTGAATGTAAATGATATGAAACTCTGAAGCCTTACATTGGACTATTGTTTATTAGTTCTTTATCCTAACTAAATGTTTTTTGTGGTGTATATTACAAAAAAAAGAGGGTCTTTTAAAAACACAAAAATACCTTAACAATCCTACAATATCTGTTTACAGAATTAGAGAGATATTTCGTATTCTAAACCTAATTTTTCTCACATGTTTGTTAGATATGTTGTAAATACAGACAAATGTTTAGTACGTATACCCATCCCCTCTGTTTCAATTCATTAGTTCAAGATACAACTCTGAAGAATATGCAATAACCTAACATTGATAATTTAGCTAACAATAAATTCAGTACATTTTTCTAACAAGTGAAGACCAATGAAAACATTTGATATGATTTGAAAACATGGTCAAGTAAGTAGGATCTTGTGGTTTCGTAGACATAAATGATAATTCAACATTTTCGATTTATATTTTTTTTTATTTCATATTCTAGTGACGTCGCGTACGGTGTTGGTGATAATACGGGTTTTGCTTTCCAGTTCGCCTTTATTGCATTTGTTAGAAGTTTCGGAATTGATAACTATATAAATGTATATATCAAAATGTGCGTAATTAAAAGTAGAAATGAAATATGCCTTAAAATCAATACTTTTATTAGTTTTGTTACTCGAATGATCCCTAATAACACTGATTTCGAGCGTGTAGACAAGTAACACCGCGACATATGATCAGCGTTGCTTTGAAGTTATTCTTGTCAATTTTTAAACTTATTAAAAAAAAGTTGTACTCCTAGCAAGAGTAGTCTTTGGTGTTGATGGTGTATGTTTTATTTATGACGTCATCGTTAACTGGACGCGTCTGACCAGGACGAAAAGTTCACTTTGTTTTGTGATCAAGCCAAAAATTGAAAAAAAATATGGATAGGGGTGAAGTTAAGAGTGATTTTTAAAGGTAATTCAAATAGATTATTCCGAAAATGATATATCTTTTTATTCCGTATATAATAAGGAAAAAAAATAAAAAGTTGTGTTACAACATTTCAAAAGATCGTGGCAGAATTAATGATTTTTTGAAATTTGTATTTCTGTCACAAAACCCAAATCTCGCATATTTTTTGGAGCTCTTCAAAATTCGAACGAATGCTGCAGATCCAAACCACAATTTACATATCCACCCTTCCTGTGTCAAAATTATACAATAAATATACAACTTTTTTTGTCTTCAATTAGTAAGTATTGTTTAAATTATGTCCTAAATTGTTCATTTTATTAAATCCGTTGAAATGTCACACTCGCAGTTTTCTGACGTTTTGGCGTATTTGTAAAGTGTCTTATGAAAAGTAATAGGCAGTTGCAGTCTTTTCTACGGTATGAAATTTTATTCAAACGTGAAAACTTTTTTTTTAAGTGTATGAAAAAAAATTGTGTCGAAGTTTTAAGAGAAAATATTGAAAAAAAAATAAACGCGATCTTTTTGTTTTTGTCTAGTCAAAATGTCACAAAATGCCGTTTTTTACATTTTTGTTACAAGTATGATAAGTCATATTATACAGTTTTGGAGGGGGGAACATTTGAAATTATAATAGCACAAAAAATACTATATAACATTAAAATCTACTGTTCAGGGATTTTTTTGAACCCATTTTCGATCACATGTCGGAAGTATTAACGACACAGTCAGCGACTACTTTTGTCTAGTCATAATGTCACACCATGCTTTTTTACTTGTTTTGACGTTACGTTCTGTAAAACTTGACATGTAGTGCCTAAAGTCGAAAATTGCGGAAGCCTTTACGTGCCATGCTAATTTACTTTTTCCAATTTGATATAACGAATTATGAATTTGATATAACAGATTATGAATTTGATATAACAAATTATGAATTTGATATAACAAATTATAAATTTGATATAACAGATTATCAATTTGGTATAACAAATTATCAATTTGAGATAACAGATTATCAATTTGTTATAACAAATTATCAATTAGAAATAACAAAATGTCAATTTGATTTAACAAATTGTGAATTTCTCTACCAATAGTATGATTTAATTATAATAATGAGATTGGTTGAAACATTGCGTAACCCAAATTGGCGCATTTTATTTTGTGTATTGATTCATTGTTTATCTGACGTCCAGCGACAAATATGTCATTGAATGCTTATTCAAAATTTTTCTTAACAGGTTTAATGTTTCTGAAATCCTCTCCTTCCCTTTTTATCTATTATTTGAGGCAGTTTGGGGGACTAGTTTGAATGTTCTCTATTCAGTACATGGGACCTGGGGCCGTGTCAACGAAGCTGTCCTAGGACTAGGACATGTCTTAGGATGGTCTTAGGACACGTCTTAGTCCTAAGTCAGGTTAACGAAAGTCTCCTAAAATAAGATATGTCCTAAATTTCGTCCTAAAGTTAGGACATACAAATAGGTGTCTTAGGATAGTCCTAAAGGTTAAAATGTCCTAAAACGTAATAAAAACAACAAATATGGCATAAACTCAATACTAAAAATACATATACAATATTAAACTATTATATTGTTATGAGAATTAAATTAATACAACAATTTGTTTTTCAATTTTTGTTAAAGATTTAATTGTAAATTACATAAGATTATTTCGTGCTGCCTTTTTTGAAGCCTAAAACATACAAGCATTACAGAACATTTTTGCGACAAACTAAAAACGGTGCAATATTAATTTAAAAACGGGGAAAATATGAATTTTTTTCTTTACTAATCCTCATTCAATACATGTAATGAAATCGAGTGGACCTAAGGACAAAACTAGTTCATCGACTAAAACTGTAGCACGAATAAATATCGCATTTAACAAAGTTTCGTGACTATTTACTTTTGTTTTCGTATTAAATTCATTTATATCTTCTATCATATTATTAAACAACGTTATTTTTTAGAATAACGTTAAATCTTTATTTTTTATTTTGCGTTAATTGTTTTCCATATAAAAGTCCTCCTCCCTCTCTTTATACATATATATATACTAAAATACCATTAAATCTATGTCATAGCAATCTCAAAATATTTTTTCAATTAAAAAAATGTGTTAGGATGGTCCTAGGACCATCGTAGTTAGGACTGTCCTAAGACAGCTTTGTTTTACATCCTAAGACAAGTCTCAGACACGTCCTATAACGTCCTAAGACATATCTTAGGACATATCCTAGGATACTTTCATTGACACGGCCCCTGGTGTCTTAGAACGAACGATTAAAATAGAAAAAGGATCAATTTATATTGCACATTTTCAAATCAGAAAGAATGGATAGTGTGTTTCTAGGGACATAGGAACATGAAAGGATAAAAAAATGCTGGCATGCTTCTTTATCAATTTCGATGGGCACATACAAGGATTAATAAAACATCCTTAAGTTCATCCTTGCATTTTTCTTTATATATTTGTTTCAATATTTATTTTGTTTGCACACTTTTCATTAAAAAACAAAGACCCATGCGCGAGATCTGGAAGAGATAACCCATGCACAATCAGTACAATACTGTTGATAAAGTTGCAGTAGGAACTGATTTTTCTCTTTATCTTGTCTAGATTGTGGTGCACATTCGCCTATACATTGTATTTTTATATATGTTGTTGTTTGCAATTTGATGATAGTATCAAGAAAAACGTAAATAGCTGAGTGACAACTATAGAACTACTTTTATTTCCATGATGAACCAAAGTGAACATATATATACATACAACTTTAATATTAAACCAGCATAAATTAATGCTCGTGGTTTTAGTATTATTCAACTAGGAAAGTTTTCGCTAAAATGGGCTATCGAAAATACAGCTGAACGGATTAATCCTGCGCTAAATGGGCTCTAATGTCTGCGCTAAAATGTCCCCTAGTAGTTTTGCGCTAAAATTATCTGCGCCCATCTGTTTTCTTGTTCATAGTTGAGATTAAATTTCTTTTTGTTTATGAAATTGGCAAATTTTATTAAATTAATTCTATTGTGGTTAATTTGAATTTGCTTTCAACTGTTGATTCTTTTACCATTTAATACAGGCGATGAAACAAACGATTCAACTAACAAAAATTTTATTTTCGGAAATTATCAAAAGCGAATAAAAGAATAAGCCCTTGACATGCACCATTTGCGAGTATGATGGTCTTTTGAAACAATGATAGTCCGTCGGAAGGGGGCGATAAATGACTGACCTGTGTTTTATTAAGAGAGAGCAATATCTCTTGCACATAAAAGTCACCCTTTTAGATTTCGAAAAGAGCAGGCTAATGCTACAAGGAAGCATTCGCACCCTCAAAGTGGAAACGGATTAATATAAGTTGTAATAACTTGTTTCCCAATCCACTATAAATAAATATGTTTAAACTAAAAGAAAAAGCAGCAGAAAAGACAGTGGTTTAAACTTTTTTTTTAAATATCCTGTTTCAATCAAAAGAAAGAGAAAATATCTTTGCTCCAAGGGGATAGTAATGTAAATGAATATTATTTTTACGTTTTAATTAACTGTACTTAAAAAAAATATGTGCCGCTTTTGCATTTCGGTGCTATGCGTAGCAAGTCAAGCAAACCGCTCATATAAATTATGCTGTATAATTGAGCTGCACGAAATAAAAAAAAAGTACGACGTTATTTATACAATGCATGAAAAATAACGTCAAAATAACGTTACCAAAACTAACACCAACACCGTACGCAACGTCAGTATATTTAATAACATGTTTATATTTTGTGACGCATCTGATGTATAAATCCAGTGCCAGATCCTGGAAAGAGCTCTTAGTTCCGATCCGTTTGTACGGGGAACATGGTTGCAACCCGGCCCCTCTTTAATTGCCTGTTCGATTTCTTGTTTGCATTGTCGAAAAGGGAGAAAGACAGCAGTTTTATCAAGAAGTTGTGTGAAAGTTCTGCTATACATCTGACAGTCAGGAATAATTCTGAAGTACAATTGTCGACCAGAGGCATGGAACTGAGAGGAGAGGGTACCAGATGTTTATCTGAGATTCCAATTTGAACTAAAGAAAGCAATATATAAAGATATGTTGGAGAAATAATCTATATGAATAAAGTTATGATATGAAAGGAACTTCTTTTTTAATATACAGAATTTGTCAAACGTATCCATAACATCTAAGAGATGTGAATGCATTTTTCATATCCTTAATTGTAATACTGATGGTAATAATTTATATAATTTCTGAGATGATATAGCAGTGCCATTGGTTTCCCCTTTCTCCTTCGTCAAAGAACTTGATCATCTGAATTCTGAAATTGGAGTCCTGTTCAAGAACAGTTAAAAGAGCATATGCTTAATTTTCGTTATTTTTTTAGAATCATCATTTTTTTTTAAAATGAAACAGGTTGTACATTCTACATTAAATATGCCAGTCAACCGTAAATGTTAACACCCCAAAAAGGTCTTTAGTATATTCATTTTTCAACTTACAGAATATGTCAAAGGTTTAAGTATCCCAAACATTACCATGTGACTTGAGTTTTTGATTTGTCAATATCAAGCAAACTCGATATTTTCCATAACATCATAATAGTTCCGTTTTATTATTATTAAAAAAAATAATAAAGGACTAACTCTTGTACAAAACTGTAACAGATTATCAAAGACTGTCTAGTAAGTACAATGTTAACCTAAGCCCCTGCTCTTTAAACACCGTCTTAGCAACGGCTTGGTTGATTGTTTGATTGTAAGTGTTTTCAAGAATATAGGCGGATTCGAGAGGGGGGGGGGGGGGGCTTTAGTCGGAAAAATTTGTTTGATTAAACATAGCGCCCCCCTCCAATGTAAAATTCTGGATCCGCCACTGAATATTGGTTTGAACAGTGCGATGGAAGTCTTCAAATGTATATGAAAAAAATAATAATGAAAGTCTTTGTGCTGGTTATTTACATACGGGAACGAAAATTTAACGTTCAAATTGCGAAAAAGAGTGAGGGGTAATTCAAGACACAAAACAAAAACCAACTGCAATCAACAAATAAGACGCAAAGAGTCACAAGAAATCCAAAAAAAATCCATTCGCGGGAAACTACCGCCGGACTTATTATACTGGGGCGTGTTTTATTGGTCTCTTCTGTACATCACCAGAATGTCTTCTGGTGAAGAGTTCAAAAAAATGAATCTGGACCTCTTCTGGAGATATTCTACGGAAGATCAATAAAATAAAAAATTAAATTGCCGTCGAATACAGCAGGTTCTTGTTATGTTGGATGAATTGAATTAAGTTTACGATTTTTTTTTTAGAAAATTAAGATACGTCCAGTAGACCATGTAGAGTAGAAGGACTGTAAAATTGTACTCTGTTCGTTACAATTTCCTTTATGCTTTTCTTCAATTCAATGTTGCTAAACAAATCAGGCTTATCCTCCACTATTTGATTTTTAAGAATAATCTTATCCTGCACAAGAATTCGTTAATATCTGTCTGGAAAATGACTCGGATCAATTTACAAAAAGGACATCTTAGTCTATCTATTTATTTTTTAAAGTAACCGAACTGGATTATTTTTGTATAAAGCAAAGCTTTCAGAAAGTTCTCAAAATCATTTTTTTCTGGTGGTACCGATCCTTGAAGAAAATCTTATCCGGTCCTAACTATTATTTCTAATGCAAAATTTCGATGGTCGAAACCTTCGGACTACCACTTTTCAAATGCTTTCATTATATATCGATCCATATGTTAGTATGCAACGTAAACCAGACGTTTCTTATACTTTTCTTTTTAATAAATGTTATCAGTTGGTTGTGTACTGATTGATACTTCAGTCTGGGAGAACAAGATTTATTTTAGAACTAGTTGCAACTAGCTTTGAACAAACTTCCAGTAATTGCAAATACTCTTAGTTTGATGTTTTGAGTCTATGGTCTTATGTTTGTTGGCCGGTTTCTTTTGAGTATCTCGTACCGACCTTTTCAGTTAATCAAATTGCAACTGATTTGCAGAGGTTGTTCTTATATTGTACTGCTACACTACTGTTTCAGCTTCGAGGAGGATCGAGCTCTCACAAACTAGTTGTTGTACTGTTAAATCACTGTCCCTGGTTACGAAATGGTTGGGATCCCGCTACTATGTTTAATCCTGCCACATTCTGTATGTATGTGCCTGTCCCAAGTCAGTAGCCTGTAAGTCAGTGACTTACAGGCTACTGACTTGGGACAGGAACTCGGTGGTTGCCGTTTGTTGCTGTGTTACTTCTTTGTTTTTCGTTCACTTTATTTTATACATTAATTAGGCCGTTAGTTTTCTCCTTTGAATTGTTTTACATTTGTGATTTCGGGGGCTTTTATAGCTCACTATGTTGTATTGGCTTTGCTTATTGTTAAAAGCCGTATGGTCAGGTGACCTATGGCTGTTAATTTTTGTATCATTTGGTCTCTTGTGAAGAGTTGTCTCATTGGCAATCATACCACATCTTCGTTTTTATATGATCAACTTCTGCCATATTCGTTATGAACCTGTCCCAAGTCAGGAGCATGTAATTTAGTGTTTGTCGTTGGTTCATGTCTCAACTCATATTTGGTATTTTTTCAAATTGTTTTGTTTTGTATAATTAGACCATATTAGTTTTATCGTTTGAATTGTTTCACACTTTCATGGCGTTTTATAAAGGGCTTTACAGTATCGGGTTTAATTTATTGTTGAAGGCCTTACGGTTTCCTATTATTGCTTCCATCAACTACTTCATATTATGATAGTTGCGTCATCAGCAATCATATCAGATCTCTTCGTTTTAATATTATATACCCGACTTTTTCTCTCGTGTTTTCCTGAACATGCATGAAATATTTGTCACTGGGCGTTAAAAATTAGCATCAATTTAAACTTGTGTTAGATAAGAAAAAAACATCTGATATTTATTTATTTGTTGGGATGGGGGACAGGAGATTTTCGTTTATGAATATGGTTGCCTGGTAAAAGCAAAACAAAAATAGGCATGATTAGCGACAAATTAAAATGAATAATGATGTCCTCTTTCCTTTTTCATTCCTCATCTATTGATTTAAACTGACTACTAGCCCAATCATGAGTATTGAAATTAGCGTTAATCACTTATGAAAATATAATAAAAAATGTAAAAAAATTAAAAGTTCAATAAAATTGTAAAGTTTAATAAATAAAAGAAAAATTGAAATGAACTAGCAACCTCAATCAGGCATACGCCGGAAAGTAATCTTCAAAATGTTGATGGTTTTCTGTACCTAAAGAAGAATCAAAATTCCGTCTCTAGAATTTCAAATAGTTGTCCCTTAACTGTTACTGTCCGTGTAGTTCTTATATTCATCCAGCTTATCGTCCTACAGATATGTTCTACAAAGGCTGTCATACCATTAAAACGTTTATAACAAAGCTCACATTCTAGTATATCTTCATTCATTAATTT
The DNA here is from genome assembly GCA_019925275.1 of Mytilus edulis. Lineage (NCBI taxonomy): Eukaryota > Metazoa > Mollusca > Bivalvia > Mytilida > Mytilidae > Mytilus > Mytilus edulis. The sequence goes on from JAHUZM010000635.1 coordinate 12,194, forward strand.
ATGAATGTCATTTAGACTAAACGACGCCATGTTTGTTTTGTGCTTCTGCTGTCTAAACCACCTATTTAAAAAGAAGAGGTGGAAGAGATCCAGAAGATCTTCCCAATGCAAAAAAATAGAAATGGACCTCTTCTGGCTCACTACCGAAGAACAAAAAAACACGCCCCTGTATGATCGAACACAAACATAGCCAAAATATGACACTCAAGAAATAAGACGCAAACTAAATTACAAGAAATTGCAAGATCAATAAAAGATGTATAAAAAATAATTCCGAACAACAATTGGTTAACACAAACAAAAGGAATACAACAATATAAATCTATGCTACCCCCAAAACCCAACTTCACAATGGTCAACCCATCCGGTTTACTGTATAACCAGAGACATATATACATGATATATGTGTATATATGTCTCTGGTATAACTAAGTGTAACAAAATGTGTAACAAATTTTTTTTTAAATTATACAGAAATTATGACTCGGTGTAATTGTAATTGTTTAAGAAAAAAACATGTCAAGCATGCAAATATTATTTTTAAAAAAATAGTTTTAATCACTTAAAAGTCATGTGATGTTACATATATAGGACGGGTGTGTTCGATGCGTAAATTAATTAACTAAACCCCGTCATATAACATCCAACTTTGAAGTTGCGTCTAAATGTCAAATTTAGGTGTGCCACTTTGGGAATGGTCTCAAACGATTGACAATTTACTTCTCGATTTTTGTAATTTTTCCCAGATTTTTTCTATGTCGGGCAAAAAAAAGTAGCAGTTTAGAAGGAGACCTCCTAAATGACGTAACAGCTTGACTTATGGTCGTTTTAAAAACGATTGTTTGCAAGTTGCATTGTGAACAATTGTACAATGTGAAAATAAAACAACCTGAATGCAAATATTTTTAATGACTTTACGGAAAGTAACTTTTGTAACATCTTGACAACCGTTTACAAAGTTCATTACACTTTTCTACCTTCTAAACACAAGAGGTCGAATTCTTTTGTTCTATTTAAACCGCATATCGGACTGTTAGACAATACAATGGCAAAAATAATATTTTACATCTAAGGAGCTTGAAGGATCATCTGTTGCTTGCATTGATTGAAAATTGTTATAGAGAAAATCTGACAGTGCAAAATTGTTCAGAATTGTGAGCCCCTTCCGTATTGATCATAAAAGTCAAAACTATCAGATGACATCATATATGAGTTATTTCCTTTAAATGACAAATTTTACCATTTTTATACGTGCATTTCTGTGAAGTATTATGGTATACCATTGTCTGTCTGTCTGTCCACTTTGGTGGATTGTATATATCTATTGACGTGAGCTCCCTTTCAATTTTTAGAAATTTTGATTTTACATTTTCAAGAAATGGGGTTTTATTCATTAAAAAAAAAGGGGGGGGGGGTTCCAGTTTTCTGATAATTAATCAAAAATATTTTTTAAAACAATCACTCTTAGTCATTTTTTGTTTATTACCATCTGTTAATGTATATATACTGACATGTACTGCTAAATGCTTAATAAACTTGGACTTTTTTCTATCAAAATCGTCGATACTAAATGAATTGCATTATAGAATGGAACGTTTGTTTCGCCTGCAACTCAAGGCGTAAAATCAATATATTGGGACTACAATCTGACTGCGGCAGCGTAAACTATTACTTTTAAGGAGGCTCGCGGGTATAAGATTTTTAGAAGAAGAAAAATAAACATTAAATTTTCTTTACAACTTTTATTTATTACCTTAAGTAGTTGTTACTTTATCCTATGGTACAAAAAACATTCCTAAAACTCAATTTGTGTTGGCCACAGGTGACTTGTAAAATGTAGATATCATTGAAAATGCTCCAAATTATATCCCTTTGGTGCAAAAATGCCATTTTTTGGCATTAAAACTGAAATATCTTTTTTAACTCATCAGTGACCTATATTTTTTATTGTTGTTTTCGAATAAGCTGTACATAAACTTAATAATTGTAAAATTTAAGCGATTTCTGTAATTTAGTTCTTTTTTTTATCAATATTGCCGCTATTTTTCCTATTAGTTCAACAGAAGAAAAAGACCTAAACAAAAAAGTATGCTTCTTACGAAGGCAGATAGTGAGCGTAAATGAACGGTGACCCCATTTTTTATTTCATTTTTCCATTAAGTATAAGATAAAGATCATTTATAGAAAAATATAGAGAAATCCAATATTAAATAAAAACTTTGATTTAGACCCGTGAGCCCCCTTAAGCTTAATATATTTTAGATGTTAGAAGACCAAGATGCATCAAACTTTTTATACAGATGCCTGATATTACAAAGTATCTTTCTGTTTTACCTCCATTGTCCTTGACCTCATTTTTATGGTTCAATAACTGCTTGAAAAAAAAAAATTAACATGCGAGTTTTTCACTCATTGTGAGTAATAGGATATCTATATTTGGTATATGGTCAACTATTTTTAGCTCACCTGGCCCAAAGGGCCAAGTGAGCTATTCTCATCCCATGGCCAAATTTGGCATGAATGTTCTTATGAGATGCTTACCAAGTGTTGTTACTTTGTAGTCGATCAATCATCCAAGATGGCCGCCAACAAGGACTTAGTTTAACATAGGACCCTATGGGAAATACATACCAATGTCTTCTTTTAGAGAACCACTGCTTGGAATGACACTAGATATGTCATAAATGTTCCTTATGAGGTGCTGATGAAGTGTTGCTACTTTGTTACTGATTTACTGTTCAAGCTGGCGATCATGATTTATTATTAAATTATGGGGCCAATATTAAACCAAATTTGGCCTCAGTCATTATCTTATTACTGTTATAATTTTATCTTTTTTAGTATGATTTCAAAAATCCCAGTACGAGTCAGGTAAGCGACAAAAAATCTTTAACGCCTCTAGTTTGGTGTATAGAATGATTGTCAGGTGTACAATCATGTTAGGTTGGCAGCCTTCATCTGACCTTTACGTCAATGTCATGGTTCATTGGTTAAATTATTGTGTTCTGGTCTTTTTTCTAATTACTTTAAGAAATAGATCTACTTTGCTAGTGAACATGTTAGTCTGGCAGCTTCTAATTGACCTTGACCTCATTTTTACAGTTCATTTGCCAATCAAATTTTCCTGGTTAAGTCTTGTTTTAAGATACTATAAGCAATAGGTCAACTCTTTGTATTTGATGCATGGAATGATTGTAAGGTCAACTTGTCTGATTTATTTTGGGGATTCCCACGGATAGTTAATCCGGAAAAATGTAACAAACCCCAGATTATTTTTTTTCGGGGTTCGCATGGATAGTAAACCTGACAAATTGTAACAAACCCCTGTGTGTTTTTTTTCGGGGTTCGCATGGCTAGTAAAACCGGAAAATTGTAACAAACCCCTGTGTACTGAGCTCCGTATAAATGACATAATGCTAGAAATAGAGAAGATTCGATATGTTATGGTCCATAGAGAAGATTCGAAATGTTATGGTCCATAGAGAAGATTCGCTATGTTATGGTCCATAGAGAAGATTCGATATGTTATGGTCCCTAGAGAAGATTTGATATGTTATGGTTCGTAGAGAAGATTCGACACGTTATGATCCATAGAGAAGATTCGCTATGTTATGGTTAATAGAGAAGATTCGATATGCTATGGTCCATAGAGAAGATTCGATATGTTATGGTTTCTAGAGAAGATTCGATATGTTATGGTCCATAGAGAAGATTCGCTATGTTATGGTCCATAGAGAAGATTCGATATGTTATGGTCCCTAGAGAAGATTTGATATGTTATGGTTCGTAGAGAAGATTCGACACGTAATGATCCATAGAGAAGATTCGCTATGTTATGGTTAATAGAGAAGATTCGATATGCTATGGTCCATAGAGAAGATTCGATATGTTATGGTTTCTAGAGAAGATTCGATATGTTATGGTCCATAGAGAAGATTCGATATGTTATGGTTTCTAGAGAAGATTCGATATTTTATGGTCCCTAGAGAAGATTCGTTATGTTATTGTCCCTAGAGAAGATTTGATATGTTATGGTTCGTAGAGAAGATTCGACACGTTATGATCCATAGAGAAGATTCGCTATGTTATGGTTAATAGAGAAGATTCGATATGCTATGGTCCATAGAGAAGATTCGATATGTTATGGTTTCTAGAGAAGATTCGATATGTTATGGTCCATAGAGAAGATTCGATATGTTATGGTTTCTAGAGAAGATTCGATATTTTATGGTCCCTAGAGAAGATTCGATATGTTATGGTCCATAGAGAAGATTCGATATTTTATGGTCCATAGAGAAGATTCGATATGTTATGGTTTCTAGAGAAGATTCGATATGTTATGGTTTCTAGAGAAGATTCGATATGTTATGATCCCTAGAGAAGATTCGATATGTTATGGTTTCTGGAGAAGATTCGATATTTTATGGTCCATAGAGAAGATTCGATATGTTATGGTTTCTAGAGAAGATTCGATATGTTATGATTCCTAGAGAAGATTTGATATGTTATGGTTTCTAGAGAAGATTCGATATGTTATGGTCCATAGAGAAGATTCGATATGTTAAGATTTCTAGAGAAGATTCGATATGTTATGGTCCATAGAGAAGATTCGATATGTTATGATTCCTAGTGAAGATTTGATATGTTATGGTTTCTAGAGGAGATTCGATATGTTATGGTCCCTAGAGAAGAATCGCTATGTTATGGTCCATAGAGAAGATTCGATATGCTATGGTCCATAGAGGTGATTCGATATGTTATGGTCCCTAGAGAAGATTCGATATGTTATGGTCCATAGAGAAATTTTTTTGATATGTTATGGTTTCTAGAGAAGATTCGATATGTTGTGGTCCATAGAGAAGATTTGATATGTTATGATTCCTAGTGAAGATTTGATATGTTATGGTTTCTAGAGGAGATTCGATATGTTATGGTCCCTAGAGAAGAATCGCTATGTTATGGTCCATAGAGAAGATTCGATATGCTATGGTCCCTAGAGAAGATTCGATATGTTATGGTCCATAGAGAAGATTCGATATGTTATGGTCCCTAGAAGAGATTCGATATGTTATGGTTTCTAGAGAAGATTCGATATTTTATGGTCCATAGAGAAGATTCGATATGTTATGGTTTCTAGAGAAGATTCGATATGTTATGGTTTCTAGAGAAGATTCGATATGTTATGATCCCTAGAGAAGATTCGATATGTTATGGTTTCTGGAGAAGATTCGATATTTTATGGTCCATAGAGAAGATTCGATATGTTATGGTTTCTAGAGAAGATTCGATATGTTATGATTCCTAGAGAAGATTTGATATGTTATGGTTTCTAGAGAAGATTCGATATGTTATGGTCCCTAGAGAAGATTAGATATGTTATGGTCCCTAGAGAAGATTTGATATGTTATGGTCCATAGAGAAGATTCGATATGTTATGATTCCTAGTGAAGATTTGATATGTTATGGTTTCTAGAGGAGATTCGATATGTTATGGTCCCTAGAGAAGAATCGAAATGTTATGGTCCATAGAGAAGATTCGATATGCTATGCCAGGTCCATAGAGAAGATTCGATATGTTATGGTCCATAGAGAAGATTCGATATGTTATGGTCCATAGAGAAGATTCGATATGCTATGGTCCATAGAGAAGATTTTATATGTTATGATTTCTAGAGAAGATTCGATATGTTATGATTCCTAGTGAAGATTTGATATGTTATGGTTTCTAGAGGAGATTCGATATGTTATGGTCCTTAGAGAAGAATCGCTATGTTATGGTCCATAGAGAAGATTCGATATGCTATGGTTTATAGAGAAGATTCGATATGTTAAGATTTCTAGAGAAGATTCGATATGTTATGGTCCATAGAGAAGATTCGATATGTTATGGTCCATAGAGAAGATTCGATATATATGTTATGGTTTCTAGAGAAGATTCGATATGTTATGGTCCCTAGAGAAGATTAGATATGTTATGATTCCTAGAGAAGATTCGATATGTTAAGATTTCTAGAGAAGATTCGATATGTTATGGTCCCTAGAGAAGATTAGATATGTTATGATTCCTAGAGAAGATTCGATATGTTAAGATTTCTAGAGAAGATTCGATATGTTATGGTCCTTAGAGAAAATAGGCCTTTAAAATTTGCAAACGAGGAACAAAGTTACATTTATTCCTAAAGGAATGTAGGAATCAAATTACTAAATCGTTAAGCCCGGTTTCAATAGGACATTTCAAAATGATCTGCACCTGTTTGAGGCGGTTATAAGAACCGATGACAGAAGTGGCAAAATTATTTATGTTGTTTTCTACATATCCGAAGTTTGCGTTAATATAATGATCCTTGTTTACTTTGTGCGGGTTTTTAATTTGCCACAGACATCTAACTTATTTGAATGACAATAGTATATTTAATTCTATTCGTGAAAGTGAAAACGAGAAGCTACATGTATTATGAAAAAATAATCTCTTTCATTTGTCGCAACGTCCTCGTTGCATATAGGTTAATCTCAAAAGGGAGCCTGACTTGTATAGTTATTATAGTCTTTAGGATGTTTTTGTCTTTGTTTTAACATCTTCAAAGTTCCAATCCACGGGAGTTATCATTTGAACAGTCTTTTTGTACGTCCAATACGGAGTCATCCAGAAGGTCACCAGAGTTAGCTGTGTATACAAACAAACAAAGAAAGCAACTGGCATGGTTTCCCATATTATATTCCAGTGTTTGTAAGTAACGTACCAAATTGAACATTCGACTACGGATCTTAAATGAAACGAATGAACCAGTAAAAACTGGTTAACTTTCCAAAACAATGTGTCTGCTTTTCCAGCCTTGAGAAATATCCAGCATACGGCGGAAAATGGAGTGCTCATTTCTAATAAGAGGCCTCTCGTGCCGAAATAATGGCTGCTGTCTTCTATCAGTAAGATGGAAAATCCAGCAAGCGATATCCAGTGGTGAATATTCAATAAAATACTGAACCTTTTATACACTATATCTGATATTGAAACAGCCAGACATTCAAAACAAAAAAATCCAACAGTTGCAGTAAGCGCAAAATAACTTGTTGGCGTCGTTCCGAAGACAATATCTTTTTCTAGTTCACTGTCGATAAAAAATGACCAGATTCCAATTACCGTACAAAATATTCCGTAAACTGCTCGCACTATTGCCAGATTCCAAAATATCTGTTCCTTCTTATCCAGGGTTCTGTACGTTTTAAATAATATCCCCATGAAATGTGAAAATCCAAACACACAAATAAAGAAAATTACTGAAATAAAGATACAAAACAGCTTTACCGATGGTCGGCGGAATTCAATTTCGGTGACCACTGGTATTATGTGATCTAAGATTTCCATGCTGAATATCAGGAGCTGTAATAAAAGAGACTTGTAAGTTGTAACATGTATTTGTTTATTTTTTGTAACTAGCAAACTCCAAAACTGTATTTGATGGGTTTTTTTTTTTGCTTTTTTATTTAATTATTTCGAAAGATCTAAGACATTTATATAAATATTAATTAAGTTCAAATGCATGTTCATTTCAAATTTATGATGTTTTGGCATTGCATTTCAAATTGTAGTAATAAATTCTTTCAAAATGACTTGTATTTGTTTCTACAATGTAAGTGACGACGGCGATATTAAATGGCTATACAGGCAAAATATGTATAGTGCCACAGCACATGAAAGCAAGAAATATGTCGTTTATTATGATTTCCATATTTTATCCCAAAATTGTCATTAAATTTTTTATTTGCTTTTCATATGAAGTTATAAAACAAAACTTCTGCGCCACAAACGGTACCCTTTGGATTAAATTACAGCGGATTCCACTGAGTGTGTAGCGAAATGTAATATATCTGGTTAGCTTGCTTGTTAGCTGAACCGTGAAGTCATTAAAGTTCAGGTATACTACCCTCCTTTCGAAGTAGAATAGTCCAACAGACAGGTCGATTGGTTTTCTGTCGGACTAGTCTATTCTTAAAGTAGGGTAGTTAACCTAACTTATCAATGACTTCACGGATATTACCTTTGGCTACACACTCAATGGAATCCGCTGTAATGTACATGTAGAAAACAAAAATTGCCGCAATATATCTTTGTATAACAGATTAAATGATGTTTTTGTTGGGTAAAACTAGACAATATAGTAGTTTTTGGGGTTTTATTAACAAAGAAAGCAGTTTGAGGAACGAATGCAAACGATAAAATCATTTTGTATATATAAGAAACTAATTTATTGAAGATTTTCAATTCAGTTAAAACTTTCAAAATTGCTCGCACCATTTACTTTGAAGTTAAAAGTTACTATAAGGAAAATTGTCCAAAAACAAATACCTGTTGAATTGAAAATCTCTCAAACCAGGTGCGCTTTGTATGTTAATCAACTGGTCATTAAGAAGATGTTAATTATCCTGCTGGTTATTAACTTCACTGCCACAGAATGGTTGACCAGGTTATCTTGCTTACACAATGATATCAGTGTTGACTTTTGGACATTACATTGGTCAGTTTATCAACAAATAAGGCCATGTATACCCGATATTCAACAAATTCTGTACAATTATGACACCCTGAATCAAATCAAATCAAATCAAATATATTTTATTGTCAATTAAAGACGCCCATTACAGGCAGAATAATCACAAGTTAAATTTGGTTACAATGATTTGAATGCAATCAAATCTTTGATTGCAATGCAGAGAAAAGAATAGACACAAATTAATGTATATTTATAAAACAATATATCATGTTTCAACTTTAACCAATACAGTGATCCTAAAAATATAGGAAACTGAATTTAAATATTCTGGTTTTACCCCTGTTTTTATAAGCATACAATAACCGAACTTCTAAAATTACAAATATCTTAATTATGCCTGTCTTTTTGACAGTAAAATATATAACTTTACTAAGTTTCTAATATTTGTTTTTGAACAACATTTAAATTATAAATTAAATTGCTCACTTGATTAAAAATGTGACTATAATGTGCGAAGCAAGCCCTTTGTAAAGTCAAAAGCTAAAATATAGAGTACTGTACAACAATGAACGGAAGAAAACCCAGTTGTCATTTTGTCATCGCATTTCTCTTTCGCTTTTTCTTACTTTCTAATTCCCTGTTAACACAAAAAGATCATCTTCAATTTTGAATCGTGCATCAAAATAAAATCTAAATGAAAACAGATTGGTTCATATCTTAGATCTAGCAGTGTAACTATACACTATAAACGGTATCATAAGCCGCTTGTGAAACCACAGAATGACATTTTATAAACTGACTAGAGTTTCAATACGACACATATTTTTACACTTTTCCATCTAGATTTTAACTTAGATAGTACTTTGTTTTCATTTTTATCATTTTATTATCATGCTTTCTTTAATTATACTTTCAAACTTCAAATGCGTGTTGTATATGCAATAATGTTACTTCCATTGATCGTAACTGGACTTTAAATAAACCTTTGCATCTTTGGTTATGTTTTATTATTGTTCCTTATAGTGTATCTCCCCCTTTTATGAGCAAAATGTTAAGTTATTGCTCACTTTTGAGTTGTTAGTGATACTAGAATCAAAGTGAGAATGCGAAAATGCAAAAAGTAATGGAAGCAGAAGTAAGAAACAACACCATGACCAGCACAATGAAAAACCTTTATGAACATTTATTCGTTAGAACGGTTACATCTTGTTCAAGGGTATTGTATCAAAGCGATAGATATAACAAGTGCAAACTACGAATGACATAATATGTTGATAAACACATCACTGTCAAACCATAGATATAATAGCCATGGTCAAACCATAGATATAATAGCCATGGTCAAACCATAGATATAATAGCCATGGTCAAACCATAGATATAATAGCCATGGTCAAACCATAGATATAATAGCCATGGCCAAACCATAGATATAATAGCCATGGTCAAACCATAGATATAATAGCCATGGTCAAACCATAGATATAATAGCCATAGTCAAACCATAGATATAATAGCCATGGCCAAACCATAGATATAATAGCCATGGTCAAACCATAGATATAATAGCCATGGTCAAACCATAGATATAATAGCCACGGTCAAACCATAGATATAATAGCCACGGTCAAACCATAGATATAATAGCCACAGTCAAACCATAGATATAATAGCCACGGTCAAACCATAGATATAATAGACATGGTCAAACCATAGATATAATAGACATGGTCAAACCATAGATATAATAGACGGTCAAACCATAGATATAATAGCCATGGTCAAACCATAGATATAATAGCCATAGTCAAACCATAGATATAATAGCCATGGTCAAACCATAGATATAATAGCCATGGCCAAACCATAGATATAATAGCCATGGTCAAACCATAGATATAATAGCCATGGCCAAACCATAGATATAATAGCCATGGTCAAACCATAGATATAATAGCCATAGTCAAACCATAGATATAATAGCCATGGTCAAACCATAGATATAATAGCCATGGTCAAACAAACAGCTAACATTTACAGTTATCATTGTTCGATACTTGTGTTAAATTGGTTCATGTTATCATGGAAGTAATATAATACTTCCATGATGTAATCCTGTAGACGTTCTGACACTTTCAATGATTCTTGTCCTGGCTTTGTATAGTAATTTGGTCTTATTTGTTGTGTTAAGGTAGATAATAAGTATTAGACTTTTTGAGACAGAATTTCTTATAATTTGCAAAATGAAGATTTTAAGTGGTAGTTGTGCTTTTTTTATAAATATAATAAACAGTATGGGTCACCGTGCTATTTTTCAAGCTATGCGTCGTTGAAAATTAACTTATTTTGGTTAGATTGTTAATGAAAAACACATGTGTGTGCTTAAAAAAAATTCTTTGAGATAAAATTTTGAAATAAATTGTGAGAAGATAGGTTTTATTGTATGTTTAAAGAAAATAAAAAGAAAAAATGGTGTCACCGAACTTGTTTTCTTGCTACATGTGAAAATTAAAAAAAAAATCCCTATTAGTCCAGTATAAATATTTTGGATAATACAAGAAATCACCAAGTTTTCTTTATATAAATAAACAGTCTAACCACAAAATTGGAAATCTGTCTCCAAATTTGCAGATTTGGGCAAATAAATGGACCGATTTTGTACTGTAATTGTACAATCTAAGATGGCGGTATACAATGAATCTACCTTAACATGATATATTTCTGGCTATTTTGAGCCACAACAGGATTGCAGCATGCTGGCAACGAACCTCAAGTTGAAAGATAATTTAGGATTCTGATTTTTTTCGAGCCAAATGTAAAACATTCTCCATTTCTATTCTTAATTTTATTATTAACACATGGTATGGGTAAAATCTCTTTGTTCTTTATACTGTGCTATAATCTGGATAATGCACAGCAAAGGTGTGCATTAACTACCTCAGATATACTGCACAGTTCAAATCTATTTTTACCTTTAGGGGCGGTTCCTAGATTTTAAAAGGGGCGTTATTCTATCAAATTAAAAAAAATATATCACCGAGCGTAGCGAGACTAAAAACAATATTGACGATTTTAAGGCAAAACACGATAATTTGTCCAATCCTTGGGTGAACGACATGTTCTTCCCCACCCCAGAATCCACCATCTGCCTTGAAATTACGACAAAATTGAACTTTGTACAAACATCGTAGTTTCAGAATAGGAAAAAAGAAAGGTTTCTCATTCCTTTTTTTCATCTTAGCTTGAACATAAAATGTTTCAGTATTATATTTTGCGTACAAAATAAAACTTAAATCAGTGTTTTAAAGTTAGAAAGAAAGTTAAAACAATTTTTGGTAACTTCCGCCAAAAAAGAAATGTATCTAAGAACATCCGAATAAAAGAAATCTGATTTGGACTAGTTTTAGATTCAATGGAATTTATAACGACTTCTTGAACATCTATTCCCCATATTTTTGGATCGAATTTGAAGGGGGTCATATTTAAGTTTGTTTTAAAACAGAGAGATTAGCTCGAGATCAATCAGACTTCATTTAGATGGACTTGTCAGTAGATACAAATAATTTGGGGGAGGGGGAGTAAAAGATTGAAAAGAGAAAAGTATTTTCTGTTTATTAAACATTTAAAATTTAAAATATAACATCTAATTCTTCCTCGGTTTATCTTTCTCTATTAAAAAAAATGGGAATAGATTTAATAGAAACATTAAAAAAAAATTCTACCATTAAATTGCAATTTTATAATAAGTCTAAACCTAAAAAAAATTATCAATTTAAATCTTACCAATGAAAGTCGTATTTTCCCCTTTCTTTACCCTACAATAAACTTTCCTAGGATCCGTGGATTGCGGAATATCGTCCACATATAAAACGTTCACGTAAATTAATGACGTCATGTGTTAAAACAGTTATTGGCCAATCAAATCGGTATATAGAATTTAATCTGCACGCGCTCAGGATGACCCTTTAACCCGAACTCCTACACAGC
>JAHUZM010000636.1:0-24648 GCA_019925275.1 Mytilus edulis
GGATATTTTCAATATTACCATTTACAGGCCAAAAAGTTGGCTGCAATCCTTCAATTACAGTACTGTTTTTCCTTAAATCTTCCATGACATCACACAAAGTTGTTATCATATAGTCATATTATTCGTTCTTATGTTGTACTGTTATACCACTGTCCCAGGTTAGGGGAGGGTTGGGATCCCGCTAACATGTTTAACCCCGCCACATTATTTATGTATGTGCCTGTCCCAAGTCAGGAGCCTGTAATTCAGTGGTTGTCGTTTGATTATGTGTTACATATTTGTTTTTCGTTCACTTTTTAGCTCACCTTGCCCAAAGGGCCAAGTGAGCTTTTCTCATCACTTTGCGTCCGGCTTCTTCTGTTGTCGTTGTTAACTTTTACAAAAATCTTCTGTTCTAAAACTACATGGCCAAATTAAACCAAACTTGGCCATAATCATCATTGGGGTATCTAGTTTAAAAATTGTGTCTGGTGACTCGGTCAACCAACCAAGATGGCCGCCATGGCTAAAAATAGAACACAGGGGTAAAATGCAGTTTTTGGCTTATAACTCAAAAACCAAAGCATTAAGAGCAAATCTGACATGCAGTTAAATTGTTTATCATGTCAACATCTATCTTCCCTGAAAATTTCAGATGAATCGAGCAACCGGTTGTTGGGTTGCTGCCTCTGAATTGATAATTTTAAGGAAATTTTGCTGTTTTTGGTTATCTTGAATAATATTATAGATAGGGATAAACTGTAAACAGCAATAGTGTTCAGCAAAGTAAGATTTACAAATAAGTCAATTCAACCAAAATGGTCAGTTGATTCCTTGAGTTACTGCCCTTTATAGTCAATTTTCAACATTTTTCCAAAATTTTTGTTGATTTTCGAAAATATTTTCCACTGTAATTACTGGGCCAAGTTCATTATATATAGAGATAAGTAAGATCAACAAACACATCACAATCATCAAAACACAATTTTGTTATGAATTTATCTGTGTCCATTGTTTAATATTCACATAGACCAAGGTGAGCGACACAGGCTCTTGAGAGCCTCTAGTTTTACATAAATAAGCTTAAGGCCGTTAGTTTTCTCGTTTGAATTATTTTACATTGTTTTATCAGGGCCTTTTATAGCTGACTATGCCATATGGGCTTTGCTCATTGTTGAAGGCAGTACGGTTACTTATAGTTGTTAATGTTTGTCATTTTGGTCTTTTGTAGATAGTTGTCTCATTGGCAATCATACCACATCTTCTTTTTTATATATTAGGTGGTTTGGCTGTTATGAAATGTAAAAATATGCATATCAATAGTAAATGTGTGATAAAAGAACCCACATTTTTAATAGTATGCTATAAAGGACCCAAGAAAGTTGTTATAGAAGTTCAAAGAATTGCATTCTTAATGCACTCATTAAATCAAGAGAGATAAAAAAAAATACATTTGCAGAATTTTTAAGTTGGTTCATGAAAAGATATACATGCTTTTATTTTCTTTTATTAATGAAAAAGCTACCCTAGTAGTTATCAATTAAAATGAAAGCTTTAATATTATAAGTTTAATTAGATTTAGTATAATATGCAGTGCTCTAGTTAGAAATCAAAAGGGGCAGGGTGCCAGTGGAGGGCAGGGCACTTTTTATGATAAGAAAAGGCACTGCTCATTTTTTTGTCTACGTTTCTGTGTGTATTGCGAGTTAACAAATCTCTTTTTTTTTTTACTGTATATGTTTGGTTTTTTTTTAAATAAAGATGTATTTCAACTATAGTCTTTACTTCATTGTTTGTGTAGTTGTGAATTATATAGTACATCTTCATCTAAATATTATGTTTTCATAGTTAAACTCTACTCATAGTCAAATAATATTTCTTTTAATCTTTACAAGAATTATAGCTTTTAATTCATCAATTCACCAGCAACAAATGAAAGTTTTTAACGATCTTTACTGGCTTTTTATTATTCATCAGGTTTACCAGTTTCCTAATATAGCAATGTTTAGAACATGGATTGCAATATATTTTTTTTAATATGTTCAAAGACAGTTAATATCATTTAGGTAACATTATTATGTTATTTTATATTCAATTGGTAATTTATTCCTTTTTTTGACACTAGATAATATTTTAAGAGCACAAAGGAGTAAGTTCGATAAGGGCCATATTTGGCCCCAATTATAAAGTTGATAGTTTCAAGACAATAATTGTTTGAAGTTGCCATAAAGACATGTTAGAAAGTTAAACCGAACTGTTTTTGTCAAAGTTTAATTCTAACACGTTGATTTGTACATCCAAAAAAGGTCAAAATAAGGGATTTTGGTGAAATTTGACAAAATCAGCTAGATTTCAACCAAATGAAGGACCAGGAAACATAGAGCGCAGGCGTCGACAAGCTTAAGATTCACAAACATTATTTTAAAATATCTTTGTTGTCGACGTATGCGCTCTCTGTTTCCTGTCCAATAATCTATGGAAATTTAGCCATTTTCATTGATTTTTTCGTGAAAAATCAATATGAGTACAACTTGTGACGTCATAATGAAACGCAGTAACGTAAAATTTTCAACAAAATGGGTTATATCCTAGCTAGTCAATGTATTAGCTGTAATTTATCGTGATATTGGTCGATAAATCTGAATTTGAAATTTACGCTAAAAAAGGGGCCATTTTAGGACCTTATCGAACATACTCCTTTGTATAAGCTAAAACAGGGGAAGTAACTCCAAAATCCATTTCTAACACGTTTGCGTTAATTAAAAACTGTGCTTGTCGCTAACAAGTTGAGATGGAAGGCATTTCTGTGAAGGCATAGTTTATTTTGATGACTTATATTCAATTCTAAAGTCATGAAAGTTTTCATTTATACACTCTTCCATTGTGACTTGGAGATCGAAAATGCCGACCCAAGCTAAACACACTCGCTGACACATTCATCAAGTGTATGACAAAAAGATACATTGTCCTAATTGAATTACCTAGTTATTAACACCTTTGAAGTCTTTATCATTTTAATTGATTGTAATGACATGATTAACCTGGGGGGCAATCACACAGGTGTCATATAAGTAATTAACTTGGAGATCAGAAATCGATGAAAGAAAAGGCAATTTTACCAAAACGGCACAAGAGAATTTTGGAAAAAGACGTCAGGGCAGAAGGGCGCGGATGAAGGCACCCAGGGCGCGGCTGAGGGCATCCAGGGCATCCATTTGGGCTAGCGAGACCACTGATATGTCAGTTTTTGGTTAACCTAAACATAAAGTACTTTTTATAGCTGTTATTTTGTAGACTGTGATTAAATTTTTGTTTTTGTTTCATTTTGAAGATGTTTTTGTCAGAGTTATGATATGAAACAACATTCCACAAAAATATTTCGTGATATGGTAAATGGTTTAGGATCATATATACAGTCACAGTTTATGACAACATCTACTGGTCAGGGCTCTCAGAGTGGTGAGTATAATATAGTATGGAATGTTGAATTAGAACAAGGCAAGAACAATAGCATTTCAAAGAGTTAAATTGGATCATCTAGAAAAATTAAAATTGAGTAATAATAGAAATAAATCCCAAAAGCAAAAAACTACTGGCCCCTGCACTAGAAAAACCAAAGAGCTATCAAGCCCGCTTACTGTCTATGATGCCTGTCAACAGCTATTATTATTGACTAGATCGATTTTATAGACGTTCTACATTCAAAATAGCTGTCGTATTTCAAAGTTGCTGTCAATCAGTTATTTTTGCCGTCTGCAGTTAAAATCGTCTTTCCGCTCGGCAGATTTGACCTTTACCTTTTAATCCCTCTGATACCATCAGATCACGACGGCCCTTTAACAGACGTCCGTTTAATTAATTATAAGAAGTTAAATCTCGCGATCGATATCGTGAACGTTAACGTTGTTACAGTTATTACAATAACTATATAAGTAATTTATATTTGGTATTTCTTTCAAATTAATACAATTATCATGAATGCAAATTTTAATATTTAAGATTTAAAATTAACCGCTCAAAAGAATTGAAAAAGTCACATTTGTTCTTAATATTCTTAATTACCACAATTAAACATCGTCCAAAGCTTATGAGTTGTTTTCAAAAGCAGACCTACCCGAGTTTAATTCACATCAAAGGAAACCACCTTAATTAGTAGGAGCGGCTATTTGTCAATTTCAATGACAGTGTAATAAAAAAAAAGTTGTATAATGAAGGAATGTTGAAATAGTTAATTGATTTATATAAATTAACATTATTGAAAGGATTCATATTGCTGAAATCGTACATTTAATCATACGTTTAATATAAAGATATTCAATTGAAAGACTTAGTATCATTATTAACAATTTTTTTTCTGTTGCTTTAGGTACACATATAGGTATGTGCGCATTTAACAGGCACGCGATTTTTTTTATGAAAGTGTTTTTTAACATTTCATAATTCTTTGAAAGGGATTCAAACATCAGATTTGAGTGAATTATATAGACCGAATAACCTAAATATGGCAATAAATCACGTGCCTGTTATTTTCCTGTTTTACAATTGTTTGATTTTTTAATTTGAAATTGTTTACGTTGACTAACAGTATCGTTTTATGATAGAAAAGAGCAGACTTGTCTTTATTTGACTAACATTAATTTATTCTGTTTAGATTAGAATGCATGTATATGTAGCGTACAATATTCAAAAGTATTACCGAATATAATACGGAGATGTTCATGTGAATAAATAATTAGTTAGTGTATTTTCCTAGGAAAACATCTTCAATCAGATTCAATCAAATAAAGTTAATATATTACATGCTTTCTTTTCCCTAATTGGTTATTAGAAGCCGAGATGTCAATTTATCAAATTTTATGTCAGAGGCTCACAGGTTACAGACATAAAAAATTGAGAATGGAAATCGTGAGAAATATTAATATTTTATAAACTCCAGGGGCGGATGCAGGAATTTTCGAAAGGGGGGGTGCTAACCCAGGGCAAAAGGGGGGGGGGGGGGGGGGGTGGCAAAACATATGTCCCGATACCAATGCATTGATCGGCAAAAATAAAGGGGGGTGCGCACCCCCGGAACCCCCCCTCTGGATCCGCCACTGTAAACTATGATTTCCACAAAGTAGTCTACACGAGAAACCTATTTTATACTGAAATATTACAGAAATCTTTTCAAACTCCTTCATACACGTGGGAAATATATGCTTTCTATAGTTCTACTATCATAGTATGCACGTTGTATTACTTGCTTTAATAATTATTTACTTGAATATCCGTACATGTACTTGCCGGAAAACTCTATTGTTAAAATCTATTCGTCGCCTCTTTGGTCAAGACGAATATAATATCCATGAAGAGAAGTACACGAAATAACACTTAATTGATTGTGAAAAAGGTTTTAAACGTAATGCGACATTCCCGGTATTTGTTTTAATATATAAAAAAAAACACCCCCCCAAAAAACATGCCCCACCTACACCCACATTTGATTGGTCCGTGTAACAATATATACTTTTATTGCTTATTTCTAATTGGATCAATTTGATGTGGAGGTGTGAACGATAGACTATACAATACACACTTTCAATTAACAAAACCGACAGCGTAAAAGGTGTGTAGCCGTTAAAAACTTCAGTCTTCATCACTTCCGAAAAGAAATATAGAATTTAGTCATTCCTCAGAATGCAATTATAACATAATGCTTATCAAACACTAACTACAAAGAATAATAGTCCAACAACTTTATGTATAAAGGAAAAGTACCAATTAATAGAGAAAATGGACTAAAAATTAAAGTTTCCAGAAAGACGGGCCTACAATAAATGTTAAATAAGTATGCAATTGTGTGTCATGTAGTCAAGCATAAATCGATGGCCTATATTTTTTTACTATGCACATATTGTTTTATTTTTCAACCAAAACCGACTTGTGTATTGCTGTTAAAAAAATTTTCGTCACCTCAGAATGTATTTTGCATTCTCACACCATTCACGTATATTCTTCAATCATGTTACAATAATCAGTGAAGTTTATGTTCAGTTACCAAGCGTAAACAAATCAAATGTGATTATGATCCAGAGTATTTGGACCGTATGCGTATAATCGTACGGTCGGACCGTATGAGTATACGCGTACGGTCCAGTACGAGCTGATCATACATGTTGTTGGATCATACGGGTTAAATTTAAACAAACCTTATCACAATCTTTATTTTTAGTTTTACAAATTGATATTATTTGTATTATTGTACTCTCGCCTACAGTGACACTTACTACCACAAGTAACGTAATTTCGGAATTTCTCGCTACATTGGTGACCTTCTGCTGTTGTTTTTTCTATGGTTGTGTTGTATGTGTAATGTCGAACGTCGTATTTCTCTTATTTTCGAGAACAATTTTCAATTTATTTTACAACTGTCTCCCATCTTACCTCCCGGTCCAGTAAAAATAAATTGACATTTCCTCATAAATAATCATTAATGAAATGTATTTTATTTTCAGAAGATCTACTTTGTAACACAATCTTGAACTTATACATTTCTCTTAAAGCCCAAGCATACAGTTATAGTTTATGTTTCTAAATTACCATGCACAACATACATGCATGGCATGAGAATATGAATAGGTCATCATTTATAAGGATTTGAAGGTATTTACAGATATAAGAAAAATGTGCCAACAAGTAAGTCTGGGAGCGATACCAAAACAATATAGATAATAGAATAGAGGTGATGAACTATAAAGAGCATAATGATTAATCATGGATAGTGCTTGGTTGTTCAACGTCCAGTGGCAGATATTTAATATATGTTAAGGACGATTATAATACAGATCAATTGGCAGGATAATATTAAGATAAATAGTACCGGTATAACGAAATAAAAAAAGATATAGAAATATAGAAACGATTTATGGTGTCCCCAGACGAGATTCTGGATCCGCTCCTGTGTCAGAACAATTACTGACCATACATTATTCTCTTTGGTGATAATCAGCCGATTGAGCGATTTATTTTTTAAAATACAACTGCGGGCATCAATTTGTAAATAAACAAGATCTTATATATTATTTATTCGAAAATAAATGAAATTATTGAAAATTTTCTGTCATTCTAAAAAAAACCAACACTCAATGTACAAAATTGGTGTCCGAAAAAAGACGACTTCAAGAACATTTACAGATCATCGTATGCATACGAGTGACAGGCGTGGTGACAGGTCAGTCCCGTCTAATGTACAGTACAAGTCCAGTTTTTAATTAAAAATACAAATATACATATTGGAATTTCATGACTGCCTTTTCATTCAGCATAGGTTTTGCCTTGTCTGTTTTCAATTAATTAGCTCTCTAGCTAATTAGGTCTAGCGGAAAATACTTCACGTCAGGTCGTAAAGGGGTTAGTCACTGCAGTACAGAAGAAAACATGGTAAAACAAGAGAAGATGATGATAATTAACTGACATTAATGCATTAAGGAAGGCCTAGATATTGAAATACAATATTAATAAAAGTGGATTTTTTTTTATGCCAGAACTGTAAAGTGAAAACGCTAGGGATCACCTTGCTTTTTGGTTATTGGATAGACTGAGTACGGGGTTACATTTATTTTGTTTTATGTTGTGTTTGATTGTTTAGTTCTCACTGATATGTAACACATTTTATCCTGCTTCACATTCTCATGTATTTTATCAATCATACACAAAGTAGCGTTTAAATCTGATAGATTGAAAAGAAATTTCCATTTAACCAAATAAGACAAAATTATCGTAGAAAATCAAACACATGATTTTTTTCATATTTTATTTACAATGTTATTTTGATATCAATATATTCAGTTCAGTTTCAATATATTTCCCAATTATATACAAGTCCTTTGAATGAAGAGATAACTTAAACTGGTCTATGTAAAACATAGATCTCTCTGCCCAAAATGAAAGTTTTTAGCAACTTGCAGCATTGTCTTTATCACCGTCTTTGTAAAATGCATTAAAATATGAATTCGGTGCTAAATAAAAAAAAAAAGAAGTTTTGTATGTGTCGAAAGCCAAATACAGAGATTTTATAACGTGGATTGTTTACTTTAAATATAATTACATTGTTGCTGCTTAAAACGTCCAGTGGCAAATATTTCTTTCATAGTCCGGACTAGTTTGATATTTGCCCAAGTGCATCTACTATTGTCATTGGCTATCATATGGAAAAAGTAAAGAAAAACCATACTCGTTGTTATCTGACATTACCGAGCTATAAAGTCGATTTTTTTTTCTAGCCCAAATTTCATACAATCTTGTTTGCCATGGTATTGTTTTCTTTGTAACCGAGAGCTTTTCTCTATAAAGATTATAACTTGTACCTCGCCACTCATATAATTAATCGCTAAGATATTACAAAATTCTTTTTTGAGTATGTTACTAATATTTGTTTTATATGCGTTTAGTGGTAACTATACCATGCATACATGTCAAGTATGTCGGCTATCGTACATATTATTGAACCTGTACAAAATTAAAGAACCTTTGTGAGCACGCTCATATACCCCACGTCTTCATATTTTCACTTGAGAAATAAAATCTCGTCGATATGCACAACTACATAGTATGTCCTTATTATCTGAAAAGGTTTCGTGAAATTCTGTTGTGTGGTTTGAGAGGAGTTGCGATGACAAACTGTTGCAGTATTACATTAAAGTAAATAAGTTAAAAGGGGCGTAACTCCTAGAAAAAAATTGAATCGCAATTTCCCGTCGATATGCACAACTGCATAGTATGTCCTTATTATCTGAAAAGGTTTCGTGAAATTCTGTTCTGTGGTTTGATGGGAGTTGAGATGACAAGAAACAGGACTGACGGACGGACGGACGGGTCAAAAACATTATAACCTCCGCAACCCGTTGACGATAGAAAACAATAGAGTCATGTCCAGATAAAGAGGCCGTCCGAAAATAAAGATGGGTATCAATTTCGAGAGTATTTTGGATAAAAATATAAAAATATAAAAACAAAATTTAATAATGCAAGACGTAACAACAACTACTTTTTACATAGTCCAGCTTGCTGTACAAATCTTTGTTTTTACATAAACAACAAGAAAATGTGATAGTACACGGATGCCCCATCCGCACTATCATTTTCTATGTTCAGTACCAGTAGACCGTGAAGATGGGAGTAAAAAACTTTAAATTGGCATTGAAATTAAAAGATCATATCACAGGGAACATGTGTACTCAGTTTCAAGTTGATTTTGGGTTGACATCAAAACAACAAAAACAACCACGACCAAAGTTTTTAAGTTGAAGCAGGGAAGACGGTGGAAAAAAGAAACGAATGAACGGACAGACCGTAACGGACCTCCAGACCAGAATACACAATGCCCATAAAAATGGGCTTAAAATGAGGCATGAAAAGTGAAGATGATTGCAGCGCTTGTAATAAATATCCATAGTTGAAATAAATATTCTATCGGCAAAGGCCTAGCCTCATTTTTGGCGAGCCTACGATGAAAACGCGAAACATAGCGATCCTCCATTCCGTCTGCTTCGTCCGCAAATATTCACTCTGTGGTTAAAGTTTTTAAAATTCTGATAAAAACTATCTTTGATTTCCACCAAACTTTAAAAAAAAAAGATGTGGTATGATTACCAATGAGACAACTATCCACAAAAGACCAAAATGACACATACATTAACAATTATAGGTCACCGTAAGGCCTTCAACAATGAGCAAAGCCTTTAGCCACATTATTTATGTATGTGTCTGTACCAAGTCCGGCGCCTGTAATTCAGGGGTTGTCGTTTGTGTATGTGATACAATTCTTTTTTTCGTTAATTTTTCTATAAATAAGGGTGTTAGTTTTCTCGTTTGAATTGTTTTACATTGTCATATTGGGGCTTTTTATAGCCGGCTATGCAGTATGGGCTTTGCTCATTATTGAAGGCCGTACGTTGACCTATAGTTGTTAATGTCTGTGTTATTTTGGTTTTATGTGGACAGAGGTCTCATTGGCAATCATACCACATTTTTTTTTATATTTTACAGAAGCTTCTGACAATCAAAAGATAGTATCGAGAGGAATTTTTTTGGGGATTTTTTTTCGTCATTTTTGTTAACAGCAAAAGTAGGCGAGACACTGGTACCGCATCTTTGTTAGCTAAGGGTTACAATCCATTCCCGTTCTCTGCACGGTGCCGACGTGGAGAAAACGGGAGTGGATCGTAATCCTTGGCAAGCGTAGATATGTGGGTTCCGCAGAACCCTTACAAATTTTCAACCCTGAAATTCGACTTCAATTTAATTATGTTGTTTTTGTCATATACATCTGAAAACAGTTATTCCTATGTCAATATTTGTTCTTAGTTAAATAAGTTCATGCATAACTATATCATACCTAAAAAAAACATATGTAAATTATATGGTTTTAAAATGTTTAATTTATACTTTAGATAATATTTATTAGCACAAAAAAAATTCACAAGTCTCTTGCTATACACATCATTATTTTGTGAATCCGAATAATTCGGTCCCTCCCCGAAATGGTCCTCTCCTACTTGCGAGGTTATCGTAGATCAGCGTAATATAAACGACTGAATTATTCGGATTAGTTAAAGTCATTGTAATTAGTAACACCCCGAAATCAGTCTTCCTTGACATTTCCGGCTATTTGAATTTAGTGCGAGTTTTCCTCGACATTTTCGAATTACCGACAGCTACATGTATATTACCTGTAATAGGTTAGGTGTCGCAACAAGTCTTCTATGTGCGCTAATTTGTGTTGTGTATAATGCCACATTGATAGTATCTCAAGATTTCTGCGACTTTAATTTTTCAATAAAATTGATTCCAGATCAACGTTTAAATAATAAAGTTAAACTTATTGTTTGTATAGCATACTACTTTAATGTATAATTTTAGAACGTAAGTTTGTCCGCAAGTGAGACTGACTGACTGACATGCAGTATGTAGTCGAATAAGACCATGGAAGTAATATATTAAGTCAATATTGGTATCAAATAAAATATATACGAAAAACATTTAAATGAACTTATTTTGCATGCCGAGATGAAAATTCACTTGTTGCGGGGAATCGAGTTGAGATAAACAAAAGTTATGATGCGAGTTACGAAAGTCGGGTTGAGAGTTACGCCAAAAGCTAGGTGTGCGTGAAAATAAGGAAAACCATTAAAACAAATGGTGTATCTCTAACAATTTATGATGCTTGCTTATAGAATGATTTACTATATTGTTGATTCTTTTTTGTTTGGACATCATCCTAGTTTCGTAAAAAAGAGGTGCTTATATAACCACTACGCAAAGTATGGTTATTTTGTGAAGAAACATATAGCCTTTTGAAATTATTACAGCTAATTTCCAAATGCATGTAAAGCAATATTTTGGTTAGCTTGCTTGCTTTGTTTTTATATTGTACAATTGTAATTAGAATATATAAAATAGTTTAATTGCCTATAAATTGTTTGAAGATGTCAATTTTAAATGTTAAGCTCGAATTTACGTTTATACAAACAAAGCAAGCAAGCCTTCCAAAGTACTCTACAAGGTTTAGGAAACTAGCTGTAATTATTATTAAATTCCATAGCTTGCAGCGTCATAGTTAACGGAAAAGGGGGTAGCAACTAAACTATTTTACATATATGTAAAATACCCCTTCTGCAGATTTCGTTAAGAGAGGCCTCTTTGGGGCAAAAATCAAATAATCTTATTGGTGTAAAATCCAAATATATGGTTATCACGAAGACAACAATAAGAAGTATAGTGTACAACATATAAAATTCGTATTCTTTAAGACTATATTTAGATGTTTTGGATGAGGTGTTTCATTTGCAAATTTTAGACAGTTGCAGAAACAATTTATTTTATGGACCCCTGAACATTTGTTATTTGACCGTGACACTCAACATTGTTTGTGTTCAAAAATGAAATGACTAAAGGTGAAAAGGTTCGATTGACCGCCCATAAAATCTGTTTAATCCAGTCGCATGTGCGTCCGTCCAAAGTCAAGAACGCTGAAAGGCTTTGTTGGTCTTGTATGCTTTTTTTTTTGGGGGGGGGGGGGGGGGGGGGTCATCTAAATGTTTCTGAGAATTGCGTCCATATTTTCGATACGCTGTGTTTCGGGGCCTGATCGGGGCAGCCTCTGGTGTGGACTTTCTCGCTGTGTTGTGCATGTGCATTGGTGTCCTTGGGTTGACTTGTTTATGTTTGTTGAGTTGTTGTCTCTTTGACATTTTCCCTGTTTCCATTCATTATTCTATAAATGTAGTAGACTAGTCAAATATACTTTTGTAAAAGATACAGAAGACGCCGTTATGGACCATGTAACCTCTTGTTAAAAATAATATAAAAATATACAATACCCAGCTGATATCTGATATTTGATAACCCAAATATGCATAAAATTCACATATTTCTCCTCAATTAATTCATCTACCGTAGATTGCCAATCTGTGTTACCAGTATTTATCACTTATGTGGTCATATTTGTAGTTTCTATTTCATAATGCACAAGAATGGCGTATACCACATTCATTCCTTGATTTGAATAGTTCTAATTAACAACTCTGAATTTTCTTTAATAGAAGAAACACAATCCCTATATCTTCGATGGGTTACTTCCTTTGATATTCAATCCTATTAGGGTATAATATTGTCACGAGATTGGGTAACGTGTTTATCGCCATAAATCAAAATACCAGGATTGACCCCGTAAAAGTACATAGGCGGATCCCGCCCCCTTTTTTAGTGAGAAAAGTTTGTTTGATTATAATTATAGGGAATCACTGAAGCATGACTAAAGCGACACCTTCCTTTATAAAAAGTTCTGCACCCGCAACTTATGCATATATTACGTTAAGT
This sequence comes from Mytilus edulis, assembly GCA_019925275.1. Classification (NCBI taxonomy): domain Eukaryota; kingdom Metazoa; phylum Mollusca; class Bivalvia; order Mytilida; family Mytilidae; genus Mytilus; species Mytilus edulis. The sequence goes on from JAHUZM010000636.1 coordinate 12,838, forward strand.
TCTCTTTTCCGAATTATGTCCTACTAGAACTTATTTAAAATGTTTTGTCGTACGTCCATTTCTCGTAGTCTGTCAAATCCCAGAACACCGGAAATGTCTCCCGCTCTTGTTAGCTTTTCTTATCACTTGGCGTCCGTCGTCTGTCCCACATTAACTTTTATAAAAATCTTCTCCCTTCAAACTATTGGGCCAAGTATAACCTCTGAAACAACTGGTCCGAGACCACAATTATTTCGTATTTCTTTTAGAACATAAATGAAAATAAAAAAATCCCACCTGCGCTTTCTCAAAGAAACTTTTAGTGTGTTGTACTACTTTTGGGACAAATTATATTAAATTTATAGAAAACTTCATCGGCTCTAACTCAAAATATGGACAATGCTAAAATGTTTAGGTCGTCTTGAAATCTTTTGACAGCTTCCGAAGGGCTAATTTTAAACCTTTTTTCAGGTGGACCAAATCACTTCTTTCCTTTAAACTTCTGGACCAAATTTTTTTTTCAGTGTAATTTCAACCCCTACTTGCAATTTGAGGCAATACACATGGAGAAATAAATTTGGAAGGGGTATAAAAATTTATGGCAAGTAACCCACTGTCAACACTAGGGAGGTGTCTTCCTCCTATTCCCACTTTTTAAAAATACTATTCCTTCTATTCCCACTTGCAAATAACAATAGATGTTTTGATAAATAATTTGTTTTTATAACAATCAGGGTTAATTAGAATTTCACCTAAGATTTACCATAACATAACATATTTGGTACACTGTTTAGGTATAATACCTTGTTTATTTGTAATATGTTTCTTTTTTCATCAAATAAAATTAATACTTAAAAATAGAGAAAAATTATAATAAATAGATTGGAGTCAGATTTATTTTTAAATTTTTGAATTTGTAACTTTAAAAAATTGTCTGCTTTACTAATAAATCATGATATAAATAATATTATAACCAAGTATAATCTTATATATATATAAATCTTTATTCTCACAAACCAAATAACAGAAAGGTATAGAGATAATTTCACATATTTCAATACAATTACATAAATATATAATGTACGAAAGTAGATAGAGGCATTCACAATTGTTCACCCAGAAAAGTTCAATTTGTTATTGATCTCCTTTATAAGTTTACAAAGTTCGTTCAGTTCTGTACATTTTGGGGAATTCATTAAGTCATAAAACTTCAATGTGTTTGTTCTATTTCTATTGTAAAATGCAATACATTGTTTTCTACAATTATCGAAAGCTGAACAATTAAAAATGTAATGGTATTCATCACCAATGGCATCTGAATATTAACACAATACACATTTTCTGTTTTCTCTTTCTACGTTTTGCCATCTTCCAGTTTCTATTAGAGATTTCATGTTCAAAGTTCCAAATTTAAGAAATAAGGATATCTGCCATTCATCCAAAATAAATATTTCTCAAACTCCAAAGTAACTTTAAATTAACGATAATTTAATGCTTTTGGTGATTCCTGTTGGCTTAAGATGTGGAATAAAAGTATACTTTAAAACATAATTACTTGGACCAATAATCAAAGATATAAAATAATGGGTGAAAACTTTACTTCATTATTTATTTTGTTTAAAAAAAACCAGAATTCATACAGATGCAAAAATAACTTATTACCTGTTCTAATAAAAAAAAAAAAACACTGGTCAATTAACAGTTGATTAAAAAATGTTTGTACAGTATAATCCTTTGTTTGCACAAGTTTTCCTTCTATTCCCACATGAAATTTTACCTTTTCTTACCAGATTTATAAAAAGTGGGAATAGAGGGAATGAACCACTAGGGACTATATTTGTAAAAGGGACGTCAATTGTGGTCTCGGACCAACTGTAATGTGCATAAACGAAAGAAATACACCAAACCATGAGACGTCTGGAGTGGTCCTGCTTTTTATATGCATAATATGTATGTAGACTTGTCCACAATGACATGTGCGTAAATTTTAACAAGCTCATAGATCAATACCATTTACTGCAACATACGTTGATACAGAGACATATATGTCTCTGGTTGATATAAGTAATTTGCAAATTATCACAAACTCTAAAAAATATAAAATATAAAAAAAGGGTAATTGCAGATCATTTCAACATAACTGCATTTTCAATAAACTAATCGTCATACTTTGTTCTTTGTATCGAAAAATTGAAGTAATAGGAGATTGAATAGGCGTGTTTATTTCTGCTTATATTAATTCGATATAACGTTTGAATTCAGAGGCGGTTTACCGGATGTACCTCCCCAAACCCCCCCCCCCCCCCCCGCAATTCAGGCAGGAACATATATAGATATACTGTTCCCAGGTTCAGGTTTTTTCGAACAAGATTTTATTGCTATTGAATCTGCTTCTATAGAGAGAAGTTAATCACAGCTTGATTTGACTTCTTAAACTGGCCGTTTATTGATACTGGTCAGCGTCCACACACGTGATTTATGACAACTTATTGGTCGGTGTGTAAATTTATACATGTGTTGACACCTGTGTGTAATGTCTCTTGGTAATTGTAGCTTTCATGTATAAAAAGACATTATTTACATGTTGATTGCAATGGTACAGTTGTATTAGTTTATACAGCTTAAGATTAATTGGCAGGTGAAATCTACTGAGCAGTTTTTTTAAATAGGTACAAATTATATGTTTAATGTTGATAATGTTGGTATACATCTTTAATTGGGATATCTGAAAGTGGAGTGGCAAATATTGCATCCGTATTTTACGCATACATGGACTTTTTTTCGGCATGCTGTGGGTAAAGTATTAATAATTTTTACTAACTTGAAAATAAAGATTTGTATTCTTGGATAGAAGTTTATCGTCTAAAGGAAGTAAAGACAAGTCTCAAACAACTCTTTTAAAACCCGGCCATCAAAATACCAGTACCCAACCCCATGCAAAAAAAGATGTGGTATGATTGCCAATGAGACATATGTCCACAAGAGACCAAAATGACACAGATATTAACAACTTTAGGTCACCGCACGCATGCTTTGTTTTTAAATGCGAAGTAAACCTGAAAACTCTGACGACTGTTTAAATATAGGAAATTAAAAAATTAGAGAAGGTACAAATGTTTTTGTAACTCACAACTCGACTTTCAGAAGGGGGGCTACCACATAATTGTTTCTTTTTAAAAAAGGTGGTTGGGGTGAAATAAAAGTAAATGTCCGGCATTCTTTTTAGTCGTATCTCTGTTCTGCCTTTTTTCCAATTAGCTCCTCCTGCCTTTTTTAAAAATACATCCTAGTCCGCAGATAGCTCACTAACTTGGAACTCTACCTTAGCAACTCACACACTCGACTTTTGTTGTAACTTTTAGAGATTTATAAGTTAAAATAATAATTGAATATAATTGGTACGATCTCCACGACATGCACCGTAATGAATCTTGTTGTTTTCAAATACAATAGGTTGTTTCTTTTAAGAAAACCGCAATCAAAATTGGGGATTACTGAAGGAATACACAGATTCTGTGAATTAACTTTACTCACAATGCGTATGCTTATAAACATGATATGGAGACCTTACTAAATACTGGTAAATCAACTTTGTTAAAGGAAATTTCATTCACCCCGAAATTTAAAAAACATGTGTTAGATCTGGGAATATATATGTTCCTGGTTAGATAAGGAAATTTTATCGAACATGAACAAAACTATTAACATGCAAATAGACAGGTATGTGAATAAAAATCTTGAACAAAATCAAATGCCACAAGGCATTTTATTCTTCTGTCAAAATTTGGACAGAGACATTTTATTGCAGAATTATATGTCGGATAATAATTAGATATCTGACAAAATTTCACGTGCCTGTTTATTGTTCACATACCATTCAATAGACACCTAAAATCAAGAAAAGACGATGATCAGTAAATACGGCAACGGAATTTGTATTTATATTCTAATTGATTATTACGGTATTGAAAACGAATCTATGGTAAATTTTTACAGTCGGACAAATCTCAATTATGAAATTTAAAAGTGGAAATAATTTAAAAATCCACTTTTCTGTTTGATAAAGAAAACAAATTATACGCTATCATGGTTCCTGACTGGTAAAAAATGCGTATTCCATAATTAACAATTTATAATTTAAAATTCATTTGGAACATTTCAATACTAATATCATTAAGAAACTAGAACATTTCATTATAATCAAAAAAGGATCGCCGCTATCAAAGAACTTTTTTCACCTGGATTAAGCAATTAACTCTCCTACTTGTCGAATGACAATCTCCTTTGATGTGAACTCAATTCACAAGGTTGATTATATATACCTGGGGGAAACAATTTAACATAATCGTCAAGGTACTAAAATTATGAATTTAAAAATGGTGTTAAAACTTTAGGATGATTTTACCGATTCCGAATATTTTTCAAAGTCTTCCGAACCATATATATAATAACTTGTATTAATTTGAAAGATACCACTTAAACACTTAAACATCATGAACATTATATATGTAAAATTGCAACTTTAAATTAAAAACAACGTTCACGATACCGATCGCGAGATTTAACTTCTCAATTAAACGGACGTCTGTTAAAGGACCGTCGTTATCTGATGGTATCAGAGGGATTAAAAGGTAAAGGTCAAATCTGCCGAGCGGAAAGACGATTTTAACTGCAGACGGCAAAAATAACTGATTGACAGCAACTTTGAAATACGACAGCTATTTTGAATGTAGAACGTCTATAAAATCGATCTAGTCAATAATAATAGCTGTTGACAGGCATCATAGGCAGTAAGCGGGCTTGATAGCTCTTTGGTTTTTCTAGTGCTGGTAGTCTCCATATAATATATGGTATAGATAAGCATCTTAAAAAAAGGTATATTTTTTTATGACTATGCATTTGTAGCACCTTTTAGATCACAGAATGTCAACAGCTTATATAGAATAGTTTATCATAATATATTTTAATTTGTTTCCATGTGATAGACAGCATATCAGAATAGTATGACAAAGAACAACAATCAGCCACAAATCAACAACATGAAAATGTCTGTCATAATCTAATTACGCAAACAAAAATCTGTATTTTGTGAAGTTTGTAGAAGCCCATCAGTTGATCATTATTCGTTTTGTTTTTGCAGACCTAAAAAAAAAATTACAAGATTTGTATAAAACTAGATAACAAAAGTTTTATAAATGAGGTAAACTTTCTTCTGAAAGAACGCTTTTAATTTTAAGATTTTTTTTTTTTAGGAAACAAAGCTCCAGATATACAAGGAACACCTCCAGCCTTGGTAGGAGGGATGCCTGTTGGAGGAGGTGTTACTCCACAAGCAGCTTTTATGTACAGAGGAGTGTGGATACCTCTAGCAATAACTGTACCTCAAGGTCAAACTAAATCTATGTTGTAAGTTTTATTTTGATATTACTACATAACTTTTACACCTTCAGCTGAATTAAAAAAAGTTTTTGTATTGAAACAAGAATTTTGAAAATTGTCAATGGAAAAGTTTAAAATGCATTACTTATACATGTAACAAGGAGTTTAAACAATGATGATAATTCTTAATTACATGTATCGCTTTTTTGTGCATTTTCTTTTGATCTTTTTATACGACCGCATTTTCGTCGTATATTGCTATCACGTTGGCGTCGTTGTCTGCGTCATCGTCGTCGTCGTCGTCGTCGTCGTCCGAATACTTTTAGTTTTCGTATATGACCATAAAAGGAAGGTTGGTATTGATTTTGGGAGTTTTGGTCCCAACATTTTAGGAATTAGGGGCCAAAAAGGGACCCAAATAAGCATTTTTCTTGGTTTTCACACCATAATGTTAGTATAAGTAAATAGAAATCTATGAAATTTAAACACAAGGTTTATGACCATAAAAGGAAGGTTGGTATTGATTTTGGGAGTTTTGGTCCCAACAGTTTAGGAAAAAGGGGCCCAAAGGGTCCAAAATTAAACTTTGTTTGATTTCATCAAAATTGAATAATTGGGGTTCTTTGATATGCGGAATCTAACTGTGTATGTAGATTCTTAACTTTTAGTCATGTTTTCAAATTGGTCTACATTAAGGTCCAAAGGGTCCAAAATTAAACTTAGTTTGATTTTGACAAAAAATGAATAGGTTGGGTTCTTTGATATGTTGAATCTAAAAATGTACTTAGATTCTTGATTATTGGCCCAGTTTTCAAGTTGGTCCAAATCTGGGTCCAAAATTAAACTTTATTTGATTTGATCAAAAATTGAATAAATGGGGTTCGTTGATATGCCAAAACTAACTATGTATGTAGATTCTTCATTTTTGGTCCCGTTTTCAAATTGGCCTACATTAAGGTCCAAAGGGTCCATAATTAAACTAAGTTTGATTTTAACAAAAATTAAATTCTTGGGCCTCTTTGATATGCTGAATCTAAACATGTACTTAGATTTTTGATTATGGGCCCAGTTTTCAAGTTGGTCCAAATCAGGATCTAAAATTATTATATTAAGTATTGTGCAATAGCAAGTCTTTTCAATTGCACAGTATTGTGCAATGGCAAGAAATATCTAATTTCACAATATTGTGAAATAGCAATTTTTTTTTTTAATTAGAGTTATCTTTCTTTGTCTAGAATAGTAAGCAAGAAATATCTTATTGCAAGAATTTTTTTTAATTGGAGTTATCTTTCTTTGTCCAGAATCAACTTAAATCTTTGTTATATACAATATACAATGTATATTCACTTTTTACTACCAACTGATAAATTTAAATGATCTTTACCATTCAGTGATAACAAGCAGTTTTTTTACATCTTAATATTTTATGATGTATTTAAATGAGTAGTTATTGTTGCAAACTCCATTAGAATATTTTAATTGAGATTAGTTTTGGAATAAGGGAAAGGGGGATGTGATTAAAAAATTGGGTTCAATTTTTCTCATTTGAAATTTCATAAATAAAAAGAAAATTTCTTCAAACATTTTTTTGAGAGGATTAATATTCAACAGCATAGTGAATTGCTCTAAGAGAAAACAAAAAATTTAAGTTCATTATAACACATTCATTCTGTGTCAGAAACCTATGCTGTGTCAACTATTTAATCACAATCCAAATTTAGAGCTGAATCCAGCTTGAATGTTGTGTCCATACTTGCCCCAACCGTTCAGGGTTCAACCTCTGCAGTCGTATAAAGCTACGCCCTGCGGAGCATCTGGTTTTGTGATAATTTTCATATCATATATAGAAAAAGGAAGATGTGGTGTGAGTGCCAGTGAGACAACTCTCCATCCAAATAACAATTTAAAAAGTAAACCATTATAGGTTAAAGTACGGCCTTCAACACGGAGCCTTGGCTCACACCGAACAACAAGCTATAAATGGTACTCACTTGAGATGGAAAATTATCGCTAGAAATTAAGCATGCACATGGCTTGCTAATGAAATTGACATGAACATGACATGAAACTGACAACGTCGTCATAGGTAAAATAGTGATAAAAGGATTATCATTGTTCATCTCAACTTGATTGCCTTCACTCGCTTTCGCCGTCCCGGCTCAAGCGAGGAAAATCAATCTCATTGAGATGATCACAGATAATCTATAAATAGAACAGTTATTAAATGATTTCTTCTCAGCCATAAGAAGTTTGTATGAGGACAATACTAGCTACTCCAGAGATACATTGGATTTTGATATATGAAAATTCTTGATTAGTAACACACAGCATGACATTTAAAAAAATGCATCCGACTTGTTTTTGATAGTCTTCTTTGTAGAATTCAATGATTGTCCCAAGAAATAAATAAATTAAAGAGAAATTGGTTCATCTGAGTTTATCAACGTTGGCAAGTCTCCTTCAATAACTTACATGTTGTTTTCCCTGTAAGACAAAAAAAATCAGCTGGTCATATGATGGATGAAGGAAATTTGATTAAATGGGTAGAAGTATACCTTATAAATGGTGAAAGTAAAGGAGGTACACTACACTTAATATATGTATGGTTGTACCTTTCTGTGTGTAAGTTGATTGCAAATATTCTAGTTATTCTAGAGTTATATTTCTTTTTAAGAGCACCTTTTAGGTAAATGAATTTGTATATTATATTAGATTAGAGTTGTTAGACAGAGTTGACCCACCTGCTGTACAGGATGGATATGGTATGTCACTAGCATTCTATAGTCTGTTGGAACTTAACAGAAGTGTACAATTCATCATAGAGGGAGAAACTAAAGATGTTACACCAGGAAAGAACAAACCAAAAGCCAAGAAACAAATCACTGGTTTGTTATTTATATTGAAAAAATAATGTTGTTTAATATCAAATAAAAAGTGAGCATGAATCAGGAACATATATATTGACAGGACTTGACACTATTTAATTACAGCCGATTTTATCATCAGAAAATTGTTGATAAATGACAAGATATGGAAACAACAGAGGTAAAATACATACTCGCTATAATCTTAATAATTTCTGATGCAGCGTTTTATGTTTCCGCATATTGGCATTACTTTTCCTGAAAAATAAGATGACGTTTCTGCAAAAAAAGGTCTACGTTTCCAAAAATAAATACCTTACTATTCTGAAAAAATAAAAGATTCTGGAAAACTGAATTATTACTTTTTTCGAAAAAATAATAAGGAAGTACCTTGAACTTTGTCCCAAATAAATCCTGCAACAACAGATTGTAGCAGCATGAAAGTTTTGTAACAGCAGTATGCATTGCACATTCAAAGTCAAAAGTCAGGCTGGAGAATTAGTCTTCGAGTAGTGCAAACATCACTAAGTAGATCCCACATTTTGATAAAAAGTTGAAGTAACCCAAACACAAGAGGAATGTAGTTACCATTTTGCATCCATGTATCGAATAATTAAACTGTGCCCTCTATGAAAATATCAGATATTTCAGTACATAGTACATATTGAATGTAAGTTGTAATTGTCAAAAACAGCCCATATTTGTGTAGCAGAAGCATTCTGCTTTCCAATAAATAACTAAAAGTATATATTTTAGGAGTTTTGTAAAACTGCTATAATTTGGGGCCAAAAAGGGCTCTTACTGAACCTACTCCTTTGTCATATTCCCATTCATTTCAATACAGAAGGGTACAGAATGCAGGTTGGGAAATATGAATATAAAAGATATACTTTAGATTATTAAATTTAATTTAGCATGTTAAAAAGGATATGTCCAGAATTTATCCTCATTCAATATTACAATAATTATTTTAGAGGAAGAGAGAAAGCTACAAGAAGAATTGATTAATTCCTCTTGGTGTGGAATGTTAGCTGCCTTTTCCTTACTTTTAGATGCAAGGTAATTGTATACAAAAAAAATATATTGTAATCCAGAACATTTAAATTATATGTTTATTTATAAATGAAAGTATTGCACCATAAAATTATTTTTTTCAAAGCTTCGAAACATGTAGAAATACAGCTGTCAAATGAATATTCTATCCTTTTTTTACGTCATTGATAGAATATTAATAGTATGATATTTGGTTCATAATGGCAATGCTTTTAATTATTTAGAAGATTATATTTGGGGTAAAAACTGATTTGTATCTAAATTGAAAATGTATTACTTCACAAAGAAGTATAAAATAAAATTTAGAGTGAAACATATTTTTAACATGAATGACAAGGCTTCACAGTTGATCAAGATGGTTGTTTTACGTCAGTTTTGACCATTCAAATGACACAGTTTTGGTATTAAAACTTCTATATGATAGCTGTTACATTTAAATTGTCTATTTTAAAACAGCTTTGTTATGGAAATGTAAGATTTTATAAATTAAAGAGGTTTTATTTCTGTAGAAGTTTAGATATTGTCTTTTGGTGAGATTTGAGGGTTACAGTATTATAGGAAACAGTATTATTTATCCCATATTATAGAATATGTTAGATATATTTTTTTCATTATCCTGAACCTTAATTTACATTATCCATTTCATAAACATAGAAAACCTTTTGTTATCAATGAAAATAAGATAACTGAAAATTGCATGTAATTATACTACTGTGATTTTTTTTGATTTTTGTCATGAGTATGATTTTTTGTGGATTGAGGTAAACTTGTATGTTGGGGTTATTTGATTTTGTGGAACTTTCACTCTGGATACAAAGCCTATAGAAATTTGCAATGTGTTAAACATTTGAATTAGTTGTTCACCTGTATCCACATAACCAACGAAAATTGATATCAAAGGAATAATAATGAATCTAAAGTGTATTGTTTAAAAAAAGACTTAATCCATCAATTGCTGGCTCTGTTGATCATAAACCTTTTTATAAATCTTCTCTAATTGAGAACAAAAAATTGTCTGAATATTGCTTCGAGTGTTGTGTTGTAAAAACATAAAAGAAATGTCACTGATCCTTCTAACTTTTAAAATTGGAAAATAGGGTCTAATTTCTGTGTAAGATTGCAGTCATGCAATCAAAACCCTTATGTGACTGGCATATAAATATACTAGGTTATAGACTACAAACATACAGTGCATTGAGGTAAACGTAAACATTCTTTTCATCCTATCTATGTATATATCCAGAAATTTATTCACAAATATATACCTGTTGTACTTAGAATTAAGAAATGTATTAAAAAAATATATATGTGATGTACTCATATATTAAAGTAACAAAATGATGTAAAGGAAATAGAATAACTTGTATATGGTACATGGATTCTTTCTTTTCAGAAAATAACAATAATCATGATGATGTCACTATGAAAATTATTTAAAGATTTCAAGTTATCTTCCCTTTTCCATAACTGTAGGAACTGAACCAACTATGTACTATTGTGGCTCTGATTCAAAATAATGCCTTTAAATATAAATCACAATGTAATGTTTTATTTTTAGTTCCCTATGGTAAATAGATTCAAGTTTGTTGCTGTTTATCATATGTTTTGTTTGTTTATTGTTATGTACAGTTTGTTCTTATGTTGTTCTGTTTTATAAGACCCTTTTAAAGTTGACTATTTGGTATTGGTTTTACTATTGTTGAAGGCCTCACAGAGCCCTATAGTTGCTTTATACTTCTGTCATTTGGTCTCTAGGGAGATTTGTCTTATTGGCAATCATACCTAGCCCATTTAAAAAAGATAAAACATATATGATGCTTAAGAGAAGTTTTACACATTCAGGGTTTCATTTTGTATATATATTGATTTATTACAGATGAATAAATTATTTAATGATGTTTGCTTCTTTCTTTATCAACTTTTCAATAAGTAAACATTCTGACACTTTCCTAGGCACTGTATTATGAACTTAGCCATACAACTCCTATTTTCTCAATATTTTCAAACTTCCATTTCAAATACACTTTTATTAATGTTTTTCTATATTCTTGTTATTTTCCCATAAGTTAGGTTTAGAAAAATTTATAAAAAATAATTTCTTTAATAACATAGTTATTATGTATTTTAGAAAAGAAAATCCTACTTCTTTTTATACGACCGCAAAATTTGAAAAAATTTTCGTCGTATATTGCTATCACGTTGGCGTCGTCGTCGTTGTCCGAATACTTTTAGTTTTCGCACTCTAACTTTAGTAAAAGTCAATAGAAATCTTAGAAATTTTAACACAAGGTTTATGACCACAAAAGGAAGGCTGGGATTGATTTTTGGAGTTTTGATCCCTACATTTTAGGAATTAGGGCCCAAAAAAGCATTTTCTTGTTTTTCGCACTGTAACTTTAGTTTAAGTGAATAGAAATCTATGAAATTTTGACACAAGGTTAATGACCTCAAAAGGAAGGTTGGGATTGATTCTGGGAGGTTTGGTCCCAACAACAGTTTTGGAATAAGGGGCCCAAAGGGTCCAAAATTAAACTTT
>JAHUZM010000637.1:0-24571 GCA_019925275.1 Mytilus edulis
TTTTTAATGTGAATATCCATAAGATCACTTAAAACTTGAATTCCTAATTTGTTTAAATTTACAATTTTTCATAGGTAATGTAAATTTCTCTTGTCATCCAATACTTTATTAAATGTTGATCATATTAACTGTCTTTAATTTGGTAAAATTTCGGGAAATATCTTTTAAAGATGGACCCGAATGTAAATCTGTTCCATAATTCAAAATTTATTAATTTAATAAAAATTTCTTTTAATATTTTTCATCAATAAATTTTTTTAACCAATATAAAACAGTTCTTTTCATAATTTTAATCAGACAATTTAAGCGACTAATATTTTTTAATACGTCATCTATTTCCTTAATAATTAGACTACCATATTAATTACTTATTTAAAAATTTATTATTTTGGAAAAAACTTCTTAAATTGTGTATTTAGTAATTCTAAAATAAATTTTAACCTATAGGAATACCTTTCGTCCATATCTTTATTTTAATGGTTGTATATTTTTTTCCAAATACCTTCCTATCAAAATAAATCTGATTTACTTTTACAATCACAGACCTATTAAAATTCTAAAAATTACATGTCTTAAATGATTTCAAAATTGAAAAATTTATAAAAAACCAATCAAATAATTTATTAATAATCTAATTTATACTGTAATACTCTTTAAAAAATATTTTCATTAATTAAAGTAATATAGTGCAAATTTAAACTTGTCTTAATCTATTAAAAATGTTTTTATTACAGTGAAACCTTTTTATAAACAATGATGTTTTAAAAATTAATCCTGTATTATGGTCTTTTAAATAAGACAATTAATACTAAATATATTTCGTGTATGAAACATTAGTTTAACTTAAATATTATCAATTTCTGTAATAATTTATTTAAAACAAGACCATACAACTTTTTATTAATTTAACATTAAATTTCATTCATAAATCCTAATAAACAATTTGATGCAATAAATTATTTACCATATATTTTTAATTAGCATTAGTTAAAATAAATTGCGGAATGAATATCTAAAAATCTACTCTGGAATTAAAATACCATATTAAGAAAAATATTTTGAATATATCAAATAAAAAATCTTTCCTAATCTTTGTCATATTTAAACATTTTATTTTCAAACAATTGGGCTATACAAAGTTAATAGTCTATATAATGTTTTCAAAGTTACCCCCATTTTATGAAATGAAATTCATTGTTTAAGGCCTTCAAATATTAAGTCTGATTTTTAAAACTGATTTTTTTCTGTTTTTATTGAATCTAATACAAGTAAATATTATTTAACAAACATAATTTCTTACTTATGATGAATTTTAACTGATATGATCGTAAAGTATGATAATTAATAAAAGACATATTGTCATGTTTCTTACAATTTAATATATTTAAAGTTGTATTTTCAAAGAAAAATTCTTTAAATTTTGAAATAAAAATTTTGGGAAAATTTACTAATAAAAAAGCAAATTAATTGTTTCTTAACTTTTTTAAACTGAACACTATAGAAACAATATTTTGTAAATAATTCTTTACTAAAATATTTTGTTTTTATTCTAAATAATCATGGAAATTCTTTGCTTTGTGATTACTATTAAATTACTGAAAGACATGTTGTTATTAACAAGAAATTTCTTATTTACAATTAATAAATTTCTATAAATAATACAATTTTCATTTTCAATTAAAAAATGTTAATATCTTGTAAATAAACACTCTTCATCAAAAAATCTTAGTTTGATTTTAAATCACTTCCCATTTAGGAAAATTTTATATTGGTTACTAATATTAGATTAAATATTAAATAAATCAAATTTTTTATTGATTAACAATTAAATGTTTTTCCCTTCTAAATATTAATTGTTTTAGACATTAAGTATTACAATTTCGTCTAATTTTTTTGCAGTCTCTTTTATGATAATTTCGGATTTCAATGTAACATAAAATCTGATTATATTTATTAATACAAGATTACTTTTAAAATATTTACCGTATCTTTTTAAGAACATCATTAATTTAAAAACACCAAAATTATCAATTAATTCTTTAATTTAATATGAAAACTTACTTTTTATCTACTACATTAATAAAGTATTATAGAATTTTTATTGTCCTTTCAAATATTGAAAAAATTTTTATACTAGTATTTATAATCATATAGTTAACCATAAGGCATTTAATGCCCTTGTAATTGTTACTTTATTACAAATTTTATAATTTAGTTAAGAATATACAGAAACTACTTTTCCAATGTTAAAAATAATGTTAAGTCTATAAGCAAGCATTAGTCTAATCATTAAATTATCAATTTGATATTTTAAATACCAATTCTTCAATAAAAAATTAATAAATTTGATTTAACTAAACATAGAATGTAATATCATTTCTAATTTGCTTAATCATTTAAGAAATATGCTAAGAATTATAAAAAAATAACAATTTATTTTATTAAATAGCATTTAAATGAAAGCAAATTCTTAAAGTTTATAAATAATTTGAATGTGCATTTAAACCTTTTATTTTAAACATGGAAAAGTAACTGTATTTAAAGTTGAAATTTTTAAAAAGTTTCACTACTTTTTAGAAAATATATCAATTTTAATGCTCATTAAAATAAATTCAAAATACATATTTTGTTTTTTGAAAATTCCAGGTTTATGAAAATTGATCAAAAATGAAATTATTACTCAAGACGTACTTTTATATAGTATTCTAACACCGATGAAAATTTAATCTAAATATAAATATTTACTTCAATTTAAAATTTTACCAGTTATTCTTCATTTAAAACATTTTTGCACTCTGAAGTAAAAATATCTAAAAATAAAGCCCCAGAATTTTATGATAATTTTAGTTTTTCAGTAAAAATTATTAAATTTATAAAAATAAAATCTACTGTTTACCTTCATTTAATTTTAATGGAAATTAATCTCTGAAATTTATGTTATAAGTCTAATTTTCAATGTTTTCCATTTTTATTGATTAAAACTGTTTGTAATATTTATCAATTTTAAAAAATAAGTTTTTAGTTTACTACATTTTGTATAAATTATTTTATATGTTAAAATATCAATCTTAACAAATTATCGATTTTTATAACTTTAAATATATCCTGTAAAGAATTATAATCTTACTAAGTGATTTTACAAAATATAAATTAAAATTTTAAATCAATAAGTAAATTTTCTTGAAATCTCTATAAAAGAAAGAATTTTCCTCTAAAGTCACTTCTAATGATTTCAAATTAATTTTTTTATAATTTTTTAAATAATTTTTTAACTTATTTCATGAAATTTAACGAAAATCAATGGTTTAAAAAATAATCAAAATATGTCAATAAAAGTAAAATTGTATAAATTTTGCAATTTTTTTTACGTAAGAACTTTTCATTACTATATGTCAACATTGAATATTTCTTTATCGATTTTACATTTTCATTCGTTCTTTTCAGTATGAATTGAAAATTATAAATTTAGAGTTCTTTGAAAATGCTACCATATTAAATTTACCTTTTTCCATATTAAAATAATATTTATAATATAGATAAATTTATTATCTTCATTACTTTTTACAATTATAAAGTAATTATCATTATGTAATAAAAAAGATCCAATTTCACTGGCGACATTTTTTAACTTTATTGAGTTACATTAAGTCTTTAGGATACTTGAAAAATATTTTTTTCAAAATTTTACTACATTTTCCTTAAAGAAAATCTTGTATTTGCCTTTTGAAAAATATAATTTTTTAAGACTTAGTTTCTTTTCATATATATTCAGAGTAAATATTTAAAAATTCTTCATATCACTTCTAAAGGAAATTGTTAAACCTTTATTTATCGACCAGTGATATACAACAAAATATTATTAGTTTCTTAAAATATTTGGGAAAATTTTCAATTTCATATATAAACAAACCATTTATTCATGGGAAAACAGTATATTTGTAAACAAGAATCTGAAATTCTTTAAATAAGTTCATTAGTAAATTTTTAACGTATTTATATTAAAACCTTTATAAAAAGTTATAAAATTATATATTCGTTGAAAGTAAATCACATATCATGGAAATTTTGATTAATAATTTTGGTATAAAATAATCAATAGCAAATGAAGATGTTACTGGCATATACGAAATTAACAATATTGTCAAGTTTACAAACATTCATTTAATCAAACATAGCAAGTTCATTTGCATTTTGACAACAAATTTACAATTCTACTAAAAACATTAGTTTAATAAAAAAATTGTTCCATTTGAATTTAAACTATCATCATTAAATAATGTTTAATATTAAATAAATTATTTTATCAATAATTCAGATATTAAAAACTTTCTTTAAAGTTTATAAAAAGAATGTTCTTTCTATTATTAAATTTATTGATCAAGGTAACATTATAATTGTAATGTCAAAATATTTTTCAAAGGTTTGACTTTTCCTAATCAATTTTTTTTTTCAATTTATTAGAATACTTTAAAAACAAGCATATTTTTTTATTGAATTATACCTGACCTGTTAAGTTTGATAAACATTATAACTTTTTAAGAAAATTAGTTTCATATTTTAAATTTAACCAAATATTTTAAAGAATGTATTTATTAATAAATTTTAATATTGAATTTATTTAATAAATGCCGGCAATTATAAACAAATTTATATTTCTATTAAGTTCAAGTTTCCATATTTAAAACTATATAGTAAACTCTGTTTTAGAACAGTTATCAAATATTTATAACTGTAATAAAAATATAACATATTTCGTGTTAGTGAAAACGTAATGTTTCACTCTGAATTATTAAATTGGAAATTTAATAATTTCATTTAACGTAGTAAGTTTTCGTATTTGCCATATTTAACTTGCAATTTTGAACATAAATTAATTAAAAATTTAGCTCCTTTAGAAAATTTCGTATAAGCATAATTTTTCAATTATTAACAGAAAATGTGAATCTGATACTAAAAATACCAGCTTTCTATAAATTTTTAAAATACAATTGGAGAAATCTAATATTTAAGTTTATAAAATACATGATTCTCCTTTCTGTCACCTATTAAACTTTTTGAAGCAATTTGACTTAATATATTATATCGAATAATTTTTCAATAGTTTATTCCTTTTAAAAGAAAATTTTGTCTCAAGCATAAAATCATATTCTTTTTTAAAATTTTTTATTTTTCAATATTCTACTACTGGTTAATAAATTTTAAAAATAAATTGTTTAGACTTATTAGGATAATTTGTATTCATTATTTCTGATACTGTACGAAAAATTCTTAAAAAGACCTCAAGTTATAATAAAATATTATTTAAAGTTTTATTACATACAACTATAAAATTCTTAGACTTTCAGCAAAATCATTATTGGCTAAAATATTCAAAAGTTATAAAAAAATAAACAAATAATTTTCGATAAAAATTTATTATTTAAACATTTAATACTGAAATATAAAAACAAAATAATGCAATTTTCAGTACAATTTCCCTATACCAATCTTTGAAAATTATACTTTGTAAAACCTTTATTTCAAGCCAAGAAGTTTTACAGTGTCATCTTTTATGAAATAGAAATCAAATAGCTGCTAAAATATATCAATTTGTTAAAATTTCCGTAAATATCAATTTTCAATGATGAACCAGTTATTAATGAAACCATGCAAACATTTCAATTGTATTCAATATTAATGTTCTTCATATAATTCATAAACTAATTTATTTTAATAACAATCTTACAGTTTTAGTTCATTAACCTTTTTAATCCATAAATATGATATTGGCTAATAAAAAAAGTTTCGCTAATTGTTAAATAAAGTCATTTGACTAAAAAATTAATTCTATTTTCAAAAATTTTTGTTTGCTTATAACTTACAATTAATTTTGTATAGAAAGGAATAAGTTACTATAGAATGTCTATACTTTTAATTTGGTTTGAACCCTTTTAATAATTCTAGATCCTTTGCTATTTAAAATAAAATTATATTTACTTAATAATTACTACTTTACTGTTTTATCATTTAATTTTCTGGGAAATTGATAAGCAATGTGAGACGATTTTAAAAAAAATATTTTTTACGTAATTCTGTATTAAACTTAAAACATTAATTGCAGTACTTTATTTAAAAATTACAATTATCTACTTTTCAAATTACTTCCTTTATCTTTGAAAAAAAGTTTTACATGTTAATAAATTTTCCTGTGACATCATTTTAAAAGACATTGTATCTATTTTTATAATACGTAAATGTAAATTTATTTTGAATGCCGAAATATAAAATGTAACTTAATACCTTTTCTTATAAACATAAATTCTTTCAATTAATACGACTAATTCATTATAACCTAATAACATAATTGTAAAATTCCTTTTAACTTAATTAGCATATTTAAAAATTACAATAATTAGCAAAATTATTGTACATATTTAAATTCTACTTTGAATCAATTAAAGTTTATCAAAAAAATGTTGCTTATTATACTTTTTTAATAATGGTTCAAATAATAATAGGAAAAATTTAAAAGTTACTCCCCTTTAGTAAAATCAGTTGCAGATTAAAAATGAGATTAAATACATTTTCTTTGATTATATTAAGTAAGATAACATGAATACTATATTGAGTGGTATCATTTCAGTTCCTTACATATATTAAAAAAAGTTATTATTTATAAATAAAATAAATTTCTTTAAATACAAATCTTTGACTAATAAAATTATGTCAAAAAGTTCCCCGTAATATTAACCATTAGCATCTATAAATACTAATTTATAAATAGTTAAATACCACTTTTTCTGTAAATATTCTAACTAAATAGATTAACTTTATTGATATTTCAATATTCAGGTAATGGTAATTCCTTAGTCATTTCGTTATATGTATTTATATATAATTTTAAATTTCAAGTAGTATTTTCAATTTGAAATTAATTATTTAAATATAAAATTCTTAATTAATAAAAATTTTTCAAAATTTGCCCCTTTTTTTAAACATCTAGTTTTTTATATACATTTTTAAAATACAGTATTGCATATATTTATGTATATATAAGCATAGATGAATATTTATTCGATTTTTAATATTAGGACTATGTATACTCAAATGTTATTTTTGCATTTAAAAATAAGTTTTTCCTATAGGAACTTCTTATTTGAAATGTGAATATCTAAATTCACTCAAAAACAAAATCGAAATTAATAATAGCTATTCAATAATATTATCTTAAACCATTTAAATAACTAGGTATAAATAAAAACTACTAACCATCATTTTCGGTGTGTACAAGGTGAAATCATCCATAAATAGCTGAAAACTTCTGGAATTAAGCTTCTAATTTGGGTATAATTTACAATTATTCTCCATAGGCAATGGTAAGTTTTCTCCGTTGCTCAGTCCATATCGTTTACTTGAAATTATGATGGCTCATATCGAAGCTGATCATTTATACATGTCTGGTTAAATTTTCGGGTGGCAAGTGAGATTACTTTTTTCGCAAATTGAGACCCGGAAGATGGTGAAAATGTACTCTCCTCTGAATAATCCCAAAATTTGATCATAAAATTCAATAAAAAATTGTCCTTTCTAATAATTTATTTAGGTCAACTACATCTTTCTTTTCTCATCCACCAGCTCTATAAACAGTTCTTATTGTTATTATGTCCATTTTTAAAATCACAGCATCCACAATGTATGCGACTAATATTTTTTTTTAATTACGTCATCTGAGTTCCTCATCTCAAGGTCTATTAGGGATCTGACCATATTGAAATCATATTCTGATTTTTCCAAATATTTTATGTGATCTTCATCGGATAAATTTTGAATAAATCTGTGTATTTTTGTCCATTTCTGAAAAAAATAAGTTATTTTAGCACTATAAAGGGAATGACACTTTCGTCGCATTATTCATTTATTTTGAATACAATGTGTTGTATAAATTAATTTCTTCCAAATACCTTCACTGTCAAAACAAGGACAAAACTCTGATTATAAACCTTTAATTACAAAACACAGACCTGTTTAAAGCATTCTATAAAATTTTCTTGTGCTTAAAGTGCATTTTGCAGAGAAATTATGCAAAAATGAAGATTTATAAAAAACAACACCAAAATAATTTTTTACTAGTGGAAATCTGGTATTTAAAATGTGGAAAGCACTCTTTAACTACTGGGAAAGTCATCTTTCATATAATTAGAGTGCAAATATAGTGCAAATTTTCAAAACTTGTCCTTCACATAATTTATTTGAGAAAAAATGTTTTTAACATGTATTTTCAGTGAAAACCTTTTATTGGAGAAATCCACATGAGGTTTTAAGGAAACATGTGACATCACATGTATTTATGGCGTCATTAAATAACGACAGATCAAAATAGAGCTAATATAGTTTGCAGTGTTACGTGAGAAACGTTGCCGCAAGATTTAACTCGAAATATTGAGTCGAAAACGATCTGTAACTAAGCCTTTCATTTAATATCAAGACCATAGCAACAGTTTTCATATTGCATATTTTGAACATACGACTGTAATTTCAATTGCATAAATACCATAAATAAACAATTTAGAGCTTGCCTAATAAACAAATGCTTACCAGTTATTCAGGACTTTTAAAACCTCTATTTGCCATCTCAGGTTAAAAAGTAAGATATGTCTGGAACTGAAATAAGACAAAACCAAAAATTACTCAGCTGTGTTATCATTTGATTTAAATACATAAGTATTATTGAGAGAAAAAATTATTCTTGAAGTTTAATACAAAGAAAGACAAATGCTTCTCCCTTGTGGCTTAGTACCTTCATTTAAACCTTTTATTTAAAGCAATGGGTAGTAGCTAACTAGCTAATAGTTGAATGGTTGCAGAAATATTGTTTTCAAAAAGGTTTGACCCTCCCCCTTTTTCACTGAGAAATGACAATATCTTTTGTTTTGTCAAGTGATTAAAAATAAATTCATGATTTTCTTAAAACATGTACATGTTTTTCTGTTTTTTTTGCATAATCTACTGACCAGGGTCAAATCATTGGATAAAAGCACTGCATATGTTCTCACTTTACTCGTATGAGTGTGTTATCTCCCTTGATTATCAGGTATTCCTGTAGACCAAGTGATATTACATAACAAAGACTATATTGTGTCCCCTGTTTACTTACAATTTAATAATATTTAAAAGTTTTCTTGCCTTTTTCAATATAGTAAACAAATTTCCTTTCGGATTCTCGAAGTAAACAAATTTATGATTTGCTAAAAAAAGTGTTCAGCCCGTGCAGTAATGCATTTTAAAAGCAAATTTCATTGAGTTTTTGCTGATCTTTATCAATAATTTTATCTTAACATTTATAATAACTAGGTATAAATAAAAACTACTAACCATCATTTTCGGTGGTGTTTCAAGGTGAAATCATCATAAATCAGCCTGAAAACTTCTGGATTAAGCTCTATTTGGGTAAAAACATTTAAATTAATTCTCATAGGCGTAATTTGGGACGTTTTCCGTTGCTCAGTCCATATCGTTTACTTGAAATGTATGATGGTCATATCGAAGTGATACATTTTATAAGTTGGTTAAATTTTCGGGGTGCAAGTGAGATTACTTTTTTCGCAAATGTGACCCGGAAATTGAAAAATGTCATCTCCTCATGAAATAATCCCAAAATTCTGACATAAATTCAATAAAAAATTGTCCTTTCTAATAATTTATTCAGGTCAAATCTATCTTCTTTTCTCATCACATTCCTTATCAAACAGTTCTTAAATGTTCTTTATGTCATTTTTAAAATACAGCATCCACAATTTGTATGCGGACAATATTTTTTAATACAGTCATTGAGTTCCTCATCTCAAGGTCTATTAGGGATCCTGCCATATTGAATCTTACTTCTGATTTTTCAAATATTTTTATGTGATCTCATCGGTTAAAATCTGAATAAATCTTGTATTTTGTCATTTCTAAAAAAAATAAGTTGTTTTAGCACTATAAGGCAATGACACTTTCGTCGCTATATTCATTTATTTTGAATACAATGTGTTTGTATAATTAATTTCTTCCAGATACTTCACTAGTCAAAACAAGGACAAAACTTCTGATTATAACCTTTAATTACATACACAGACCCTTAAAGCATTCTATAAATTTTCTTGTGCCTTAAAGTGCATTTTGCAGAGAAATAATGCAAAATGAAGATTTTATAAAAAACAACACCAAAATAATTATTCTTACTGTGGAAACTTGGTATTTAAAATGTGGAAAGCACTCTAACTACTTGGAAAGTCATCTTATCATATAATTAGAGTGCAATATAGTGCAAATTTTCAAAACTTGTCCTTTCAATAATTCTATTTGAGAAAAAATGTTTTTACATGATTTCAGTGAAAACCTTTTATCAGTGAGAATCCACATGAGGTTTTAAAGAAACATTGTACATCACATGTATTATGGCGTCATTAAATAACGACAGATCAAAATAGGCTAAATATAGTTTGCGTGTTACGTGAGAAACAGTTGCCGCAGATTTAACTCGAAATATTGAGTCGAAACGATCTGTAACAAGCCTTTCCATTTCAATACTAAGACCAAGCAACAGTTTTCTATTTGTATTTCTCGGATACGACTGTAAATTTCAATTGCATAAATACCAAATAACATTAGAGCTTGCATAAAGCATCAAAATGCTTACTAGTTTTCAGGACTTTTAAAACCTATTTGCCATCTCAGTTAAAAAGTAATGATATTCTGAACTGAATAAGACAAAAATACTCAGGCTTGTTATCATTTGATTAAAATAAGTTATTGAGAGAGAAAAACTATTTGAATTTAATACAAGAAGACAAATGTTTCCTGTGCTTAGACTCTAAACTTTTATAGACATGTGTACTACTAGCTTAAGTAATGTGCAGAATATTGTTTCAAAGTTTACCCTCCTTTTTCACTGGAAATGACAATATCTTTTTTGCTCAAGGCATAAAAAAATAATTCATGTTCTTAAAAATTAATTTTTTCTGTTTTGCTATCTACTGCGGCAAATCATGGAAAAGCACATGCGATGATATCTACTTACCTGAAGTGTGTATCTCTGATTATCAGGTATTCGTGACCAATGATATTACATAAAAAGATATTTGTCATTATTCATAATAATATTAAGTTTTCTGCCTTTCATTAGTAAACAATTCTTTCGGATCCGGAAGTAACAAATTGATTGTCCTAAAATGTTCAGCCGTGCAGTAATGCATTTTAAAGCAATTTCTGGTTTTGTGATCTTTATCAAATTATTAACTTATAATAACTGGTTAAATAAAAACTACTAACCACATTTTCGGTGGTGTACAGTGAAATCAATCAGCCGAAAACTTCTAATTAGTCTAATTTGGTAATTTAATTTTCTCCATAGCGTATGGTAGTTTTTCCGTTGCTAGTCCATATCGTTTCTTGAATGTATGATGCTCATATCGAAGCTGTAATTTACATGTTGTTAATTTCGGTCAGTGAGTTACTTTTTCGCAATTGACCGAAGATGGGAAAACTCTCCTCATGAAATATCCCTTTTCATAAAATTCATAAAAATTCTTAAAATTTATTAGGTAATCTACATCTTTCTTTTTCATCACACCTATAACACTTATTATTTAGTCATTTAATACATCAATTTATCACAATATTTTTAATTAGTATTGATTCCTCATCTCAAGGCATAGGGATCTGCCATATAATCATATTCTGTTTTTCCAAATATTTTTTGGATCTCAGTAACATCTGATAAATCTGTTATTTTTGTCCATTCTAAAAAAAATAAGTTGTTTAGCACATAGCAATACTTCGGATATCATTTATTTGATACAATGTGTTGTATATAATTTCTTCAGAATACTTCATAGTCAAAACAGGAAAAACTTGATTATACCTTATTACATACACAGACCCTTTAAAGCATCTATAATTTTCTTGTGCCTTAAGTGCATTTGCAGAGAAATATGAAAATGAAGTTTTATAAAAACCAACACAAAAATTATTCTTACTGTGGAAATTGGTATTTAAACTGTGAAAGCACTCTAACTACTGGAATCATCTATATATAATAGAGTGCAATTAGTGCAATTCAAATGTCCTTTCATAATTCTATTTGAGAAAATGTTTTTAACATGATTTCAGTGAACTTTTATAGTGAGATCACATGAGGTTTTAGGAAACATTGACATCATGTATTATGGCGTCATAAATAAGACAGATCAAAATGGCAAATATTTCGGTTTGAGAACATGCCAATTTAACTCAATATTGGTCAAACGATCTGTAACTAAGCCTTCATTATACAAGACATAGCAACATTTTCATATTGCATATTTTAAAACGACTGTAATTTCATTGCTAAATCATAAAAAACAATTAGAGCTTGCTAAAAATCTTACCAGTTATTCAGACTTTAACTCTAGTTCACAGGTAAATAATGATAGTTGAACTGAAATAAACAAAAAAAATACTCAGGCGTGTTATCATTTGATTAATCATAATATATTGAGAGAGAAAACATTCTTGAAAGTTTAATACAAAGAAAGAAAATGCTTTCCTTGTGCTAGTACCTTATTTAACCTTTATTTAGAACAAGGTTAGCTAACTAGCTAATATTGAATGTGCAGAAATATGTTTCAAAGTTTGACCTCCCCCTTTTTCACTGAGAAAGACATACTTTGTTTTGTCAAGGCATTAAAATATTATCATGATTTTCTTAAAAGTACTGTTTTCGTTTTTGCATATATCTACTGACAGGTCAAATCATGATAAGCACATGCGATGATGTATCTCACTTTATTATGAAGTGTGTATTCCCATATCAGTATCCTGTAGACAAGTGATATTACATAACAAGACTATATTGTGTCATGTTTATACAATTAATAATATTAAAAGTTTTTTGCCTTTAATAAGTAACAATTCCTTTCGATCTCGGAAGTAACAAATATGATTGTGCTAAAAAAATTTCACCGTGCCAGTATGCTTTAAAGCAAGTTTCATTTATTTTAAACTGAAACTTTATCAATATATTATCTAACCATTGTAAAAACTAGGTATAAAAAAAAACTCAACCATATTTTCGGTGTGTCAAGGTGAAACTCTAAATCCCTAAACTTCTAATTACTCTATATGTATCATACTCTATTTCAACATTTATGTGAAATCTTCAATCGTAATCTGAATAAATCTTTTTTTCATTTCTGAAAAAAATAAAGTTGTTTAGCACTATAGGCAATGACACTCGTCGCATATTCATATTTTGAATACATGGTTGTATATTAATTTCTCAGAATACTTCCTAGTCAACAGAAAACTTCTGATATAACTAATTACAATACACGACCCTTAAGCTTATAATTTTGTCCTTAAGTCATTTGCAGGAAATTAGCAAATGAAGTTAAAAAACAACACAAAATAATTATTCTACTGTAATCTGGTATTTAAAACTGGGAACACTATATGGAAAGTCTTTTCATAATTAGAGGAATATATGCAATTTTCAAAACTTCTTTCACAATTCATTGAGAAAGTTTTACATGTTTCAGTGAAACCTTTATAGTGGAATCCACAGAGTTTTAGAAACATGGACATCACGTATTATGCGCATATAACGAATAAAATAAGCTAATATAGTTCGTGTTACGTGAGAAACATGCCGCAAGATTAACTCAAATATTGATCAACGATCTGTAACTAAGCCTTATTATACCAAGACCATAGCAACAGTTTCATATCATATTTAAATACGACGTAATATTGCATAAATACCATAATAAACAATAGAGCTTGCTAAAACAAATGCTACCGTTATCAGGACTTTTTAACTCTATTTGCCACTCAGTTAAAAATATAATGCTGAACGAAAAAGACAAAAAATATCGCTGTGTTATCATTTTAAATACTAAGTATATTAGAGAAAATCTATCTTGAATTTATACAAAGAAGACAATGCTTCTCCTGGGCTTAGACCTTCATTTAACTTTTATTTGACATGGTATAGCTAACTAGTTAATAGTTATAGGGCAGAAAATGTTTCAAAGGTTGACCCCCCTTTTTATAAAATGACAATACTTGTTTTGTCAGGATTAAAAATATATTGATTCTAATGTAATTTTTGTTTTTTGATATATCCTGACAGGGGTAATCATGATAACAAGATTGATCTCACTTACTTATGATGTGTTATCTCTTGATTATCAGTATTCTGTAGCCAAGTGTATCTAACAGACATTTTTCATGTTCTAATTATAATTTAAAAGTTTTTTTGCCTTCATTAGTAAACAATCCTTCGGATCTCGGAGTTGATGTGCCTAAAAAGTGTTCAGCCCCTGCATAATGCATTTAAAAGCAATTCTTGAGTTTTTGCTGATCTTATCAATAATATTATCTTAAACCATTTATAATAACTAGGTTAAATAAAAAATACTAACCATTTTTTTTTTTTTGATTTTTTTCTAATTTGTTACTTTACAATTAATTTATAGCCTAATTAGTTTTTCCTTTCCATATCGTTTACTTGAAATTATAGCAATAGCTGATACTTTATAAGCTTAATTGGGTCAAAGATATTTTTTCGCATTGGCCCCGAAGTAAAAATGTCTCTCTCATGAAATCCAATTCTGTATTTTTGTTTTTATTATTTTAAACTACATTTCTTTTCTCATACAGCTCTTACGTTTTATTTTTATGTCCATTTTAATACAGCATCATGTATGCAAAATTTTTTTTATATTTTTTATCTCAATTTGATCTGACCCTTGAATCATTCTGATTTTTCCTTTTATTTCATTTTTTTAAATTGTGTATTTTTCCATTCTGAAAAATAAAGTGTTTTGCACTGTGACATTCGCATATTTTTATTTTGATACAAGTGGATTAATTTTTCCGAAATTACAAAACAGACAAAATTGTTATAACTTTAAAAATACACAACCCTGTTAGCATTTATAATTTCTGTGCTTACTTTTCAGAGAAATATAAATGAGATTTAAAAAAACCAACACCAAAAATTTTACAGTGAATTGGTTTAAAAGTGGAAAGCACATAGAAAGCATTTCATATAATTAGAGTGATATATGCAAATTCAAATCTTTCTAATTATTGAGAAAATGTTTTATTTCAGGAAACTTTATAGTGAGAATACAAGTTTAAAGAATTGGACATCACAGTATAGGCGTCTTAAATAACAAGAAAAATAGCAAAGTTTCTGTCTGAACGTTCCGAAATTAACTGAATTTATAAAACAACCCATTAATACGACCATGAATTTATTCATATTTAAACCACTGTAATTAATTGCTAAATACCATAAAAACAATTAGACTTGCTATAACAAATCTTCATTTCACTTTTAACCCATTGATCTAGAAAAAGTAATGAATGTTGGCGAAATAGACAAAAATAAGCTGGTTCATTGATTTAAATAAATATTGAGAGAAAATCTAACTAAGTTTAATACAAAAGACAAGTTCCTTGCTAGTACTCATTAAATTATTTTAAAAATAGTACTAACAGCTTTATTAAGGCAGAAAATGTTTAAAAGGTTTCCCCCCTTTCACTGAGAATAATACTTGTTTTGCTAGGCAAAAAATATCATGTTTCTTAAAAATACATGTTTTTGTGATAATCTATGAAGTCAATCAGATAAGCACATGCGATGTGTTCACTTACTGTATGAAGTGTTTATTCTTATATCAGGTATTCTGTAAAATGATATTAATAAAAGACTATTTGTATGTTTATTAAATTTAATATATTTAAAGTTTTTGCCTTTTTCATAAGTAACATTCTTTCGATCTCGGAATAACAAAGTATGATTGTGCCAAAAAAAGTGTTCAGCCCGGATAAGCATTTTAAAAGATTTCAGGTTTTGCTATCTTACAATAAATTTCTAACCATTTATAATAACTAGTATAAAAAAAAACATAACATATTTCGGGTAGGTGAATCATCCATATCGCCTAATTCTGGAATTAGCTCTAATTTGGGTATACATTTCAATCTCCAAGCCGAATGGATTCTCCTGTCATCCTTGTTTATTAAATTATTGCTCATATCGAAGTGATATTTATACATGTCTGGTTAAATTTCGGGTCAAGGAGATTCTTTTCGCAAATGACCCGAGATGTGAAAAAGCATCTCTCATGAATAACCCTTCTGATCAAAACAAAAAAAAATTGTCTTTCAAATTATTTACAAATTATTCTTTTCCTCACCTTAAACATCTTATTTTAGCATTTTTAAAATAAGCATCCCAATTTAGGCACAATATTTTTTTTAATACGTCATCTGGTTCTCATCTCAGGCTATTAGGATGACCATATGAAATCATACTTCTGATTTCCAATATTTTTATGTATCTCATCGTATAACATCTGAATAATCTTGTATTTGTCATTTCTAAAAAAATAAAGTTGTTTTAGCATAAAGGCATGACACTTTCGTCCATATCATTTATTTTGATCATGTGTTGTAAATTATTTCTTCAGATACCTCCTATCAACAGGACAAACTCTGATTATACTTAATTACATACACAACCCTGTTAAAGCATTCTATAAAATTTTCTTGTGCCTTAAAGTGCATTTTTGACAGAGAAATTATGCAAAAATGAAGATTTTATAAAAAAACCAACACCAAAATAATTATTCTTACTAGTGGAAATCTGGTATTTAAAACTGTGGAAAGCACTCTTAACTACTTGAAAGTCATCTTTATCATATAATTAGAGTGCAATATAGTGCAAATTTTCAAAACTTGTCCTTTCACATAATTCTATTTGAGAAAAAATGTTTTTAACATGTATTTCAGTGAAAACCTTTTATTAGTGAGAAATCCACATGAGGTTTTAAAGGAAACATTGTGACATCACATGTATTATGGCGTCATTAAATAACGACAGATCAAAAATAGAGCTAAATATAGTTTGCAGTGTTACGTGAGAAACAGTTGCCGCAAGATTTAACCATCGAAATATTGAGTCGAAACGATCTGTAACTAAGCCTTTTCATTTAATACCAAGACCATAGCAACAGTTTTTCATATTTGGCATATTTTTAACATACCGACTGTAATTTCAATTGCATAAATAACCATAAATAAACAATTTAGAGCTTGCCTAATAAAGCAAAATGCTTACCAGTTATTCAGGACTTTTTAAAACCTCTAGTTTGCCATCTCAGGTTAAAAAGTAATGATATGCCTGGAACTGAAATAAGACAAAAAAAATTACTCAGGCTGTGTTATCATTTGATTTAAATACATAAGCACTATTGAGAGAGAAAAATCTAATTCTTGAAAGTTTAATCACAAAGAAAGACAAATGCTTCTCCCTTGTGGCTTAGTCACCTTCATTAAACCTTTTATTTTAGAAGCAATGGGTAGTAGCTAACTAGCTTAATAGTTGAATAGGTGCAGAAATATTGTTTTCAAAAAGGTTTGACCCTCCCCCTTTTTCACTGAGAAATGACAATATCTATTGTTTTGCTCAAGCGCATTAAAAATATTAGTTCATGATTTTCTTAAAACATGTACATGTTTTTTCTGTTTTTTTTGCATATGATATCTACTGACCAGGGGTCAAATCATTGGATAAAAGCACATGCGATGATGTATCTCACTTTACTGGTATGAAGTGTGTTATCTCCCTTGATTATCAGGTATTCCGTAGACCGAAGTGATAATTACATAACAAAGACTATATTGTGTCATGTTTACTTACAATTTAATAATATTTAAAAGTTGTTTCTTGCCTTTTTCAATATAGTAAACAAATTCCTTTCGGATCTCTCGGAAGTAAACAAAGTGATGATTGTGCCTAAAAAAAGTGTTCAGCCCCGTGCCAGTAATGCATTTTAAAAGCAAAGTTTCATTGAGTTTTTGCTGATCTTTATCAATAAATTTTATCTTAAACCATTTATAATAACTAGGTATAAATAAAAAACTACTAACCATCATTTTCGGTGGTGTACAAGGTGAAATCATCCATAAATCAGCCTGAAAACTTCTGGAATTAAGCTTCTAATTTGGGTATACATTTACAATTAATTCTCCATAGGCCGTAATGGTAACGTTTTCCTCCGTTGCTCAGTCCATATCGTTTACTTGAACATGTATGATGGCTCATATCGAAGCTGATACATTTATACATGTCTGGTTAAATTTTCGGGGTGGCAAGTGAGATTACTTTTTCGCAAATTGATGGACCCCGGAAGATGGTGAAAAATGTCAGTCTCCTCATGAAATAATCCCAAAATTCTGATCATAAAATTCAATAAAAAAATTGTCCTTTCTAATAATTTATTTCAGGTCAAATCTACATCTTTCTTTTCTCATCACACCAGCTCTATAAAACAGTTCTTATTGTTCATTATGTCCATTTTTAAAATCACAGCATCCACAATTGTATGGCGGACTAATATTTTTTTTAATTACGTCATCTGAGTTCCTCATCTCAAGGTCTATTAGGGATCCTGACCCATATTGAAATTCATACTTCTGATTTTTCCAAATATTTTTATGTGATCTTCATCGGTATAACATTCTGAATAAATCTGTGTATTTTTGTCCATTTCTGAAAAAAAATAAAGTTGTTTTAGCACTATAAGGCAATGACACTTTCGTCGCTATATTCATTTATTTTGAATACAATGTGTTTGTATAATTAATTTCTTCCAGAATACCTTCACTAGTCAAAACAAGGACAAAACTTCTGATTATAACCTTTAATTACAATACACAGACCCTGTTAAAGCATTCTATAAAATTTTCTTGTGCCTTAAAGTGCATTTTGACAGAGAAATTAATGCAAAAATGAAGATTTTATAAAAAAAACCAACACCAAAATAATTATTCTTACTAGTGGAAATCTGGTATTTAAAACTGTGGAAAGCACTCTTAACTACTTGGAAAGTCATCTTTATCATATAATTAGAGTGCAATATAGTGCAAATTTTCAAAACTTGTCCTTTCACATAATTCTTTTGAGAAAAAATGTTTTTAACATGTATTTCAGTGAAAACCTTTTATTAGTGAGAAATCCACATGAGGTTTTAAAGGAAACATTGTGACATCACATGTATTATGGCGTCATTAAATAACGACAGATCAAAATAGAGCTAAATATAGTTTGCAGTGTTACGTGAGAAACAGTTGCCGCAAGATTTAACTCGAAATATTGAGTCGAAACGATCTGTAACTAAGCCTTTTCATTTAATACCAAGACCATAGCAACAGTTTTCATATTTGCATATTTTTAACATACCGACTGTAATTTCAATTGCATAAATACCATAAAAAACAATTTAGAGCTTGCCTAATAAAGCAAAATGCTTACCAGTTATTCAGGACTTTTTAAAACCTCTAGTTTGCCATCTCAGTTAAAAAGTAATGATATGTCCTGGAACTGAAATAAGACAAAAAAAATTACTCAGGCTGTGTTATCATTTGATTTAAATACATAAGCACTATTGAGAGAGAAAAATCTAATTCTTGAAAGTTTAATCACAAAGAAAGACAAATGCTTCTCCCTTGTGGCTTAGTCACCTTCATTTAAACCTTTTATTTTAGAAGCAATGGGTAGTAGCTACTAGCTTAATAGTTTGAATAGGTGCAGAAATATTGTTTTCAAAAAGGTTTGACCCTCCCCCTTTTTCACTGAGAAATGACAATATCTATTGTTTTGCTCAAGCGCATTAAAAATATTAGTTCATGATTTTCTTAAAACATGTACATGTTTTTTCTGTTTTTTTTGCATATGATATCTACTGACCAGGGTCAAATCATTGGATAAAAGCACATGCGATGATGTATCTCACTTTACTGGTATGAAGTGTGTTATCTCCCTTGATTATCAGGTATTCCTGTAGACCGAAGTGATAATTACATAACAAAGACTATATTGTGTCATGTTTACTTACAATTTAATAATATTTAAAAGTTGTTTCTTGCCTTTTTCAATATAGTAAACAAATTCCTTTCGGATCTCTCGGAAGTAAACAAGTGATGATTGTGCCTAAAAAAAGTGTTCAGCCCCGTGCAGTAATGCATTTTAAAAGCAAAGTTTCATTGAGTTTTTGCTGATCATTTTTCAATAATATTTATCTTAAACCATTTATAATAACTAGGTATAAATAAAAAACTACTAACCATCATTTTCGGTGGTGTACAAGGTGAAATCATCCATAAATCAGCCTGAAAACTTCTGGAATTAAGCTTCTAATTTGGGTATACATTTACAATTAATTCTCCATAGGCCGTAATGGTAACGTTTTCCTCCGTTGCTCAGTCCATATCGTTTACTTGAACATGTATGATGGCTCATATCGAAGCTGATACATTTATACATGTCTGGTTAAATTTTCGGGGTGGCAAGTGAGATTACTTTTTTCGCAAATTGATGGACCCCGGAAGATGGTGAAAATGTCATCTCCTCATGAAATATCCCAAAATTCTGATCATAAAATTCAATAAAAAAATTGTCCTTTCTAATAATTTATTTCAGGTCAAATCAAACATCTTTCTTTTCTCATCACACCAGCTCTATAAAAACAGTTCTTATTGTTCATTTATGTCCATTTTAAAATCACAGCATCCACAATTGTATGGCGGACTAATATTTTTTTTAATTACTCATCTGAGTTCCTCATCTCAAGGTCTATTAGGGATCCTGACCCATATTGAAATTCATACTTCTGATTTTTCCAAATATTTTTATGTGATCTTCATCGGTATAACATTCTGAATAAATCTGTGTATTTTTGTCCATTTCTGAAAAAAATAAAGTTGTTTTAGCACTATAAGGCAATGACACTTTCGTCGCTATATTCATTTATTTTGAATACAATGTGTTTGTATAATTAATTCTTCCAGAATACCTTCACTAGTCAAAACAAGGACAAATACTTCTGATTATAACCTTTAATTACAATACACAGACCCTGTTAAAGCATTCTATAAAATTTTCTTGTGCCTTAAAGTGCATTTTGACAGAGAAATTATGCAAAAATGAAGATTTTATAAAAAAAACCAACACCAAAATAATTATTCTTACTAGTGGAAATCTGGTATTTAAAACTGTGGAAAGCACTCTTAACTACTTGGAAAGTCATCTTAATCATATAATTAGAGTGCAATATAGTGCAAATTTCAAAACTTGTCCTTTCACATAATTCTATTTGAGAAAAAATGTTTTTAACATGTATTCAGTGAAAACCTTTTATTAGTGAGAAATCCACATGAGGTTTTAAAGGAAACATTGTGACATCACATGTATTATGGCGTCATTAAATAACGACAGATCAAAATAGAGCTAAATATAGTTTGCAGTGTTACGTGAGAAACAGTTGCCGCAAGATTTAACCGAAATATTGAGTCGAAACGATCTGTAACTAAGCCTTTTCATTTAAAAACCAAGACCATAGCAACAGTTTTCATATTTGCATATTTTTAACATACCGACTGTAATTTCAATTGCATAAATACCATAAATAAACAATTTAGAGCTTGCCTAATAAAGCAAAATGCTTACCAGTTATTCAGGACTTTTTTAAAACCTCTAGTTTGCCATCTCAGGTTAAAAAGTAATGATATGCCTGGAACTGAAATAAGACAAAAAAAATTACTCAGGCTGTGTTATCATTTGATTTAAATACATAAGCACTATTGAGAAGAGAAAAATCTAATTCTTGAAAGTTTAATCACAAAGAAAGACAATGCTTCTCCCTTTGGCTTAGTCACCTTCATTTAAACCTTTTATTTTAGAAGCAATGGGTAGTAAGCTAACTAGCTTAATAGTTGAATGGTGCAGAAATATTGTTTTCAAAAAGGTTTGACCCTCCCCCTTTTTCACTGAGAAATGACAATATCTATTGTTTTTGCTCAAGCGCATTAAAAATATTAGTTCATGATTTTCTTAAAACATGTAACATGTTTTATCTGTTTTTTTTGCATATGAATCTACTGACCAGGGGTCAAATCATTGATAAAAGCACATGCGATGATGTATCTCACTTTACTAGGTATGAAGTGTGTTATCTCCCTTGATTATCAGGTATTCCTGTAGACCGAAGTGATAATTACATAAACAAAGAACTATATTGTGTCATGTTTACTTACAATTTAATAATATTTAAAAGTATTTTCTTGCCTTTTTCAATATAGTAAACAAATTCCTTTCGGATCTCTCGGAAGTAAACAAAGTGAGATTGTGCCTAAAAAAAGTGTTCAGACCCCGTGCCAGTAATGCATTTTAAAAGCAAATTTCATTGAGTTTTTGCTGATCTTTATCAATAATATTTAATCTAAACCATTTATAATAACTAGGTATAAATAAAAAACTACTAACCATCATTTTCGGTGGTGTACAAGGTGAAATCATCCATAAATCAGCCTGAAAACTTCTGGAATTAAGCTTCTAATTTGGTATACATTTACAATTAATTCTCCATAGGCCGTAATGGTAACGTTTTCCTCCGTTGCTCAGTCCATATCGTTTACTTGAACATGTATGATGGCTCATATCGAAGCTGATACATTTATACATGTCTGGTTAAATTTTCGGGTGGCAAGTGAGATTACTTTTTCGCAAATTGATGGACCCCGGAAGATGGTGAAAAATGTCAGTCTCCCTCATGAAATAATCCCAAAATTCTGATCATAAAATTCAATAAAAAAATTGTCCTTTCTAATAATTTATTTCAGGTCAAATCTACATCTTTCTTTTCTCATCACACCAGCTCTATAAAACAGTTCTTATTGTTCATTTATGTCCATTTTTAAAATCACAGCATCCACAATTGTATGGCGGACTAATATTTTTTTTAATTACGTCATCTGAGTTCCTCATCTCAAGGTCTATTAGGGATCCTGACCCATATTGAAATTCATACTTCTGATTTTTTCCAAATATTTTTATGTGATCTTCATCGGTATAACATTCTGAATAAATCTGTGTATTTTTGTCCATTTCTGAAAAAAAATAAAGTTGTTTTAGCACTATAAGGCAATGACACTTTCGTCGCTATATCATTTATTTTGAAATACAATGTGTTTTGTATAATTAATTTCTTCCAGAATACCTTCACTAGTCAAAACAAGGACAAAACTTCTGATTATAACCTTCTAATTACAATACACAGACCCTGTTAAAGCATTCTATAAAATTTTCTTGTGCCTTAAAGTGCATTTTGACAGAGAAATTATGCAAAATGAAGATTTTATAAAAAAAACCAACACCAAAATAATTATTCTTACTAGTGGAAAATTTTGTTTTTAAACTTTTAAACCCACTCTAAACTAGGGGGAAAGTCATCTATCTTTAAAATTTAGAGTGCAATATAGTGCAAATTTCAAAATTTGTCCTTTCACATAATTCATTTAGAAAAAATTTTTTTTACATGTTTTTCAGTGAAAACCTTTTTTTATGAAAAATCCACTGGGGTTTTTAAGGAAACATTGGACATCACATGTATTATGGTCATTAAAAAACACAGATAAAAATAGGCTAAATATATTTGCATTTACGTGAGAAACGTTGCCGCAAGTTTTAAAACTAAATATTGAGCCCAAACGATCTGAACAACCTTTTTCTTTTAAAACCCAAAACCTACAACAGTTTCTTTTTTGCATATTTTTAACTACCGACTGTAATTTCAATTGATAAATACCAAAATAACAATTAGAGCTTGTTAAATAAAAAAAAAATGCTTCCCCATTATTCAGGACTTTTTTTAAAACCTTAGTTTGCCATCTCAGGTTAAAAATAATGATATGCTGGGGCTGAAATAAGACAAAAAAAAATTTCTCAGCTGTTTATCATTTGATTTAAAAAACATAAGATATTTAGAGAGAAAAATCTAATTCTTGAAATTTTAAACACAAAGAAAGACAAATGCTTTCCCCTTTTGGGCTTAGCCCTTTATTTAAACCTTTTTTTAGAAAATGGGTAGTAGCAACAGCTTAATGTTGAATAGGGCAAAATATTGTTTTTCAAAAAAGGGTTTTACCCCCCCCCTTTTTCACTGAGAATGACAATATCCTTTTTTTTTGTCGGCATTAAAAAAAAATTTTATATTTTTTTAAAAAAATTAAATGTTTTTTTGTTTTTTTTGCATTGATATCTACTACCGGGGGGCAAATCATTGGATAAAGGGACATGCTATGATGAAACTCAACATTATGGGAAAGTTGTTTCTCCCCTTTATTTAAGTTTCCTGTAACCAAGTGATTTACATAACAAAGACAATTGTGTCATGTTTACTTAAATTTAATAATATTTAAAATTTTTCTTGCCCTTTTTTAATTATAAACAATCCTTTCGGATCTCTCCCGGGTAAACAAATTATGATTTTGCCCAAAAAAGTGTTCACCCCGTCCAGTAATGCATTTTTTAAAAAAAAATTTTTTTATTTTTGTGATCTTTTTTCAATAAATTTATCTTAAACAATTTATAATACTAGGGATAAATAAAAAACTCTAACCACATTTTCGTGGTGTACAAGGTAAATCCCAAAATCAGCTGAAAACCTCTGGGGTTTAGCTTTAATTTTGGGGAAAATCTTTTAATTTTTTTCCTAGGCTTTTT
>JAHUZM010000638.1:0-24432 GCA_019925275.1 Mytilus edulis
CCATTTTTAAAAAAACTATGTTTACATAATATAAACATTAACTGACCCTTTTAAAGTCTGACAATTGTAACATAATCTGATGAAGACTGTGTAAAAGACTGTCAATATAAAGATTAAAATAAGACTGTACATGTCTGGTGTTCAGAAGTCAGTTTCACAAAAAAACTTAAGACTAAGATTGATCATAAGTATACTGACTTGTTCATGACTTACGATCAACTGTAGTCGTAAGATTTTTTGTGAAAATGACTGCAGAATCTTATTATATATCAAAAATATACTATTCCTTGATTTCATTTTAACCCTTTCAACGCTATACACGGCATATGCCGCGATGACGTACGCCGTTCGCCACTGCTATTCGCGGCATATGCCGCGATGAAAAAGGATTTTTCATAAGGACTCTTAAACCATTCGGTTTTCATTCGGGTTCTCTCTAATTTTTCCTCGTTTGAATCTAGGATATGCAAGGTCTCATTTGCGCTTGAAATCCCGACAATTTTTATAGTAAAATCATGCAGTAGAAGGAAAATAGAAGGAAAATAAAAACAAATATTTTGACAAATGCAAATGGCGGAAATCGGAAACGAAGCTGTAAATATGAAAAAATATCAGCATTTCCTTGGCGAAACTTACAACGAGGATTAGTTAAAAGGTTTCTTGTTATCTCAATGTGTTTATTACATAAAATTTGTGTGGGAAATATGATTTGATCGATCATTACGAGACGTAGAAAAAGGGGGGAAAACGGAGGTTGACTGAAATTTTTTAGGACGGAGCTATTTATTTGTGCCACGATTACATAAAACGTTATGTATGGTACAATACGCTACGGAATCGGGCAACTGGTGTCTTCTTTACAATATGGCAGATAAAACAACAAAATAAATGAAGACTAAAAGTAGTTTTTATTCAAAATTCAACACAAATGTAATAAATTACACCTTTTACCTGTTAATTACCTGAAAACGCAGGTAACCTGATAAAAATTTCAGTAAAATAATTGCCTAACATTACAGTTCATGCTCTCCTGAGCATTTTTCATGCAATAACTTTCTCTGTATCTCATATAATAAAAAAGATACAGCAGTCTGAAAAGGAAAATACTGTTCTAATGAATGTACTAAAAAAAAATGCAGCAGCAGCAGCCATTTTTCTATTTTTTTGTGTAGCGTTGAAAGGGTTAATAAAAAGAATGAAGTCATTTAAAATGATATAACCAATTGTTTTCAACCAATTGTTCAGAGAACAATTGATGGTGGTGGTCTTTCCCCATTGGTTAGTTGGTTGGTTATTTTGCAAAAATCATTATTTTTATTGATTGATCGGCAATCTGTCACACAGATAAATGGGGGCCAGTATTACACATTGTACTTGGTAAATTGATTGATAGGCAATCTGTAACACAGATAAATGGAGCCCGTATTACAGTGTACTTGATAAATAAATTTCTAATCATGATTAAATGATTACTCTGAATCATGATTTGATTGATTAGATCTTCATGAAGATCGATTGAATGGTTATTAATAGTAAAACTCGATTGATTGATCGGCAATCTGTCAAACGTCAATGGGGCCCGTATTACACAGTGTACTTGATTGATTGATTACATGGTCATTTTGAATCAAGATTTGACTGATTAGATCTTTATGAAGATCGATTGATTGGTAATACATGGTAAAACTCGATCGATTGACTGGCAATCTGTAAAACGGCAATGTGGCCCGTATTACACAATGTACTCGGTTGATTGATGCCTGATCATGCATGGTTGATTACATTGTTATTTTGAATCATGATTTGATTGATAAGATCTTCGTGAAGATCGATTGATTGGTAATATATGGTAAAACTCGAGCGAGCGACTCCGTCCGTCAGTCCGTCCCATGAACTTTGTATATATGAAGTGTGATTATAATAAAGACACCGACCTACTGTCTGCCGATACTTCCATTTAAATCAAGAGAGGAAGTATTCTTAGCACGACACAGCGTGCATTATTGTTACTATTTAAGTGTTTATAAATAATGCATTTTATTTCTTTTGCAGTTAATGATAGCATTTTCCATGATGGGATTTCAAGATTGGAGAGTCTTATTAGTGAACTAGAGAAAGAAGAAAATGAAAAATTCAATGTAAGCTGTAAATTTAAAGTTGTTGAGGAAGATGGAAAATCTATGTTTTCTTGCTCTCTTTGCAACAAAAATTACAAGTTGGGAGATTTTGGAAAGAAAATCCAAAATGTTAAATTTCATGCCAGTTCAAGGGGACATTTGGCAAATGTTTATGCAGTTGGGATGAACAAGGAATTTTTCTGCTTAATCGAAAGAATGCACATTGTCGCTGCTGCAAAATTGACATAAACTTGGGATGCAGAGGAAATCCTGTCCAGAGAGCCAGGGAACATGCAAACAGCAGAGACCAGAAGGAACGACAGGCTAAGTTTCAGACTAACAAAACTAGAGACATTGCAAGCTTTTTCATTAAAGGTAACTTGAATGAAGAGAAAACCAGTTGACTAGATGTGACAAAGTGTCAAGGATATTATTTAAATAATACAACATATCTCATGGCATCAGGAGAGGAACAGTCTTTCAATGTTAAATTATTAATCAATGACGTTAAAGTAGGAGAAGACGACAGCAAAACAAGCTGGTATCCTTTGCCGTTTGTAACTGTTAATTTAAAGAAACATACAACAGAATTTAAAGGAACATTTAAGCATGTTAAATGTACTGGTTATGTGATGAAAGAAGGAAACATATGTGAGCTGTGCAAAGGTATACCTACTTTGCCATCCTTCAAAAAGAGGTTACTCTTACGTACTCTCAACGTAAATGATGGGAACAGGGACTTAACAAAGGTTCGTTTTGATTACATGACTACAACAGAACAACTTAATTTACTTCAAAAGAAATCTGAAGAACTTAAAAAGAGTCGTTCAGATGCATTTTTTCTTAAAAGCAAACACATTCGATTTAAATTACGTACAAGAACACTTAGAGAGAAATTGACAGAATTTAGTTCAAGAGGTGACATTAAGGCAATTTACCATAAGCTAGTAAAAGCGGAGGAAAAGGGAATTTTAGACAACAAAAATGTTTTCCTTGAAACAATTGAATCGATTGCCAACAATTTCCATGTGCAAGGACCGCACGGGAAACGATATAAGTCTAGTACACGAAAAATTTTCGAAGCACTGTTAATCATGGGAGGTCCGAAACTGGCAAACTTTGTTGCAATTTACTTGGAAGGGCCAAATCTGAATACCATGTATCGATGGCGGAAATTGCCCACTTTGAAATGGCTCCTGGAATACAAGAAAAAAACTTTGTTTACTATTCAAAACTAGTAAAGGGTATTATGGAAATTTACAAAATACCACGAACTCCTGTTTTAGCGGCAGAAGATGAGACAGCTATTGTTGGTACTGTTATGTATCACCAAGATAGAGATGAACTTTTGGGGTTTTGTGGACCTAAAGACAACCACAAATGCATGGAGAATAATCACATAAAAGTTGGCAACGACCGTGATGCTTATGACCGTCTGGTAAATGCATTTGACAAGAACATTATTGGTAAATATGCAAGAGTTATATTACTTAATCCTTTGCATGAAAAGATTCCACATTTAGTAGCATTACTTATGCCAACATGCAACCGATTCACTCATCATACTGTATACCATCAGTGGCAAAAGGTACAAAATTTTTATGAGCTACATCTGGAACATGAATTAGGACCGCTTATAGGTAATAGTTCTGATGGTGACAGCAGGCGAAGAAAACTGCATTTACAACTCATGACATGTACCGCAGGAGACAGATTTAGACCTATTGGATGACATCTTGGTTTCATATTTTCAGCTAGGAAAGAAGTGGTTGAAAATGGTTATGTAATAAGAGAAATTGGAGATCAAGACGTAATACATAACCATAAGAAAATCATAAATCACCTTGATCATACATCAAGAATGCTACATATTGGACCAGATTTGCTTGTACATATGAACCAAATTGAGCTGGTTATGAGATCATTCCCTGTTTTAGTGCACGGGTTGACACGAGATCATGTACGGAGAGATCGTGATCGTCAAAACTGGAAAGTAGCACAGGAGTTATCATTTCAGAGGGTGCAAGATTGTCTCAATGATCTAATTAATGGAAGTGACGACCGTGCTCCTATTCCTTCAGTCAAAGGAACTAAGGCCTTTCTTTATGTGGTACATCAGTATGTTGACATTTTCTTCAGTCCGAAAGCTTCGCTTGCTGAACGTATCTCTCTCGCAGGATTTGTCACACATTTTCTAGGAATTTGGCGGAATTATGTTTACCTTAATCAAGCACTTACTCTGACCTCCAATTTTTTGTCCAGAGAAACATATTGCGACATATTTATTTCAGTTCACTTTGCAGTAATGCTTATTTGCTTCTACAGAGATAATTTTCCAAACAGCCAATGCTTACTCCATCTAACAGGGTCAGATTGTTGCGAAGACTTCTTTTCAAAGAATGGCCAGTTTGTAGGCAACCATCATGTGTATCCATATGGTCAAATGTATCGCAATGTAAGCCATATGATCCGACTAAGTCAGATTGAAGCTAATGATAATGCCCCAAAGTTTGCCAAAGCCCACATTAAGCAGGAGAATGTATGGAAAAGTCAGTATCCTGGAGGAGTAACATGTTCCTTGAGAGACTACCCTGCTTTAGGCGAAGAAATTTCTGCATGGAAAATTGGAATACGTCGTGCCCGAGATCTTGCAAAGGAACTTGGAATAATTCCACGTGACCTCAACATAGATTTAGGGTTTGATGATGACGACGGGGATGATGACGACGGGGATGATGATGATGGGGATGATGATGATGGGGATGATGATGACGATACTGATGACAATTATGGATGGTTTTATAAACCCTTTGATAATTGTAACCATGATAAACTGTTTAAAAATCTATCAGGGGATACATGTAACAACAACAATCACGATTCTGATGAATATTGCGATGACGACGATTTGGATCCATGTATTGCTACGGATGAAACTCAGGAAATACATGATAGTAGTGATGATAGTCAAGATGAGAACTCTACATATACGCCAATGAGTAAGTACATTATGTTCAAAACAGTCTATTGACTTAAGGCACCTGAAAACACGTGTGCCTGAAAGTATATATGACAGACTATGGTCATAATTCTTTTAAAAGTATTCTTCAGGTTCTAAATTGTAAGATCGAACTATTTTTAGACAAATTTTGCGATCAATATGTCATCATACATGAAACAATTTTTAGTCACTTGTTTCCAATAACAATAATTATAGTTCTACATGTTCTTTAAACAATAGTTTGTTCTGTGGAACTAAGAAGCTACCATTGATTTTATGGGGGGGCTAGGATGAAATTTGAAAAAATAGGCAGGACAGAGTTTTGAGTAAAAAAAAGCAGATGACAACTTGGTAAAAAAAAAAGGCAGGATGACAATTGTGTAAAAAAAAGTCAGATAACTAGTAAAAAAAAAGCAGACCGAATACAGTAAAAAATAAAAAGACAGGACAGAGATTACAACTAAAAATAAAAGCAGGACAAAATTTCATCTAGCCCCCATAAAAATCAAATGGTAGCTCCTAATTATGCATAGGTGTTAAAAGATTTCTTGCCTTTTGACAAAAAGAACAAATACAAGTTAATAAACATATAAAAATATATTATTTATATAAAACATTTTTTGAAATCCCTAGTCAAGAGATTTGTCAACACAACCTCAGTTCCATTGAATGTTTAAAAAAAAACAGACTATTATAGCATAGGTTTAAATTGCACAAGTTTATTCATTACATAATGTGAATACAAAATGTAGATGTCTTAGAAATTTACGAAAATGGAAATGTCTAAGAAGAAAAAATCGTGACATGGAACAACACCTTAATATCATTGTTGATTGTCATTTTTTTAATATTATTCGATATTCTATTTTTTTGATTGGATACTTGTTAAAACAATAAAAGCAAACACAACTACAAATGTATTGTTTTATCCAAAAATCAAAGCTTCTTAATATAAAACAGAGATGATTTTTTTTACTTGTATCTAATGTAACCTTTATCAATATATTTCAGACATTTTTGAACCAACAAGTTCAGAATTCATGGAAATGCATGAATGTATAGATGTAGCAATCGACAATTTTGAAGAACACTCTGACCAGAATAGCGTTAATATTGATGACAGTATACCGAGCTCTTTACAGAAACGGTAATTTAAAATATTTAATATATATATATTCAGGAATTCTAAGGCGATAGTGATTTACCGTGTCATGGGAAATGCATTTTCTCTCTCTCATAAAACCTGTACACATGTAATGTACGCATTATTTATCTATGTCACAGTTGTTCTTTGTGGTGAATGTTACTGATATGTCTGTTTTTTAGTCTACAGTGGTGTGATGTATGTGTTATTTTTTACACTTGCCATACATGCGGGAGGTTTGACTGGCCATAAAACCAGGTTAAATCGACCATTATTTTCCGGAATAATGTCCTGTGCCAAGTCATGAATTGGCAACTGTAAATCAGACAGTCCGTTTCTGTGTTTTGGTGTTAGGCTTTGTGTAATTATGTGTTTGCTGTTTTCTTGTGGTTGGTTGTTTCCCTCGGTTTTGGTGTGTTTCACGGATTGTTCACTTTTTATCGTATTATGACTTTGTGAACAGCGGTATACTACTGTTGCTTATATTTATTTATGTTTGAGTACGCTGAATTAATTAAGAAGAAAGATAACCTTTACTGTAACAAACACTGAGGAAATAAGACATTAAAAGAAGTTACATGAGGCTCGCACAACGTTATCAAAGGACTCAGAATCAACCAATCAAATTATTGCCAGGTGTGATTCTGTCACCAGCTATGCTTGAATCACCCCCATCAGTACCCGAAAATGTGTGTTGCTAGCCAGTGCTATATGCACAAAAAACAAACCCAATAAGTAAAAACATCTTTATATTATATAAATGTTATAGTTAAGCATGGGAATTATGATAAGATTCTTCACATACTTTTACTGAATACAACCATGACAACTATTAATGAAAGATGTACAAAAGATCACTTAATTCAATGGAATTTCAGAGACAATTAATATTTTTAGACAAAGAATAGACGCAACACTTCTGGTTCCAGAACATGGCATCCAACATAAGACAACTCTTGTAAAACTTCTAAATGAAGACCCAAATTTATCAAAAGACAGGTATGCAGTTAATTCTTACAGATACATTAATTTTTGTCAGATATCTTTCATGCCCTTAAATATAAGCCATACAAAAAGGC
Source organism: Mytilus edulis (assembly GCA_019925275.1). Taxonomy (NCBI): domain Eukaryota; kingdom Metazoa; phylum Mollusca; class Bivalvia; order Mytilida; family Mytilidae; genus Mytilus; species Mytilus edulis. The sequence continues at coordinate 7,342 of JAHUZM010000638.1, forward strand.
AGTGGCTATTTATCAAAATATCTAATTATAGCAGGCAAAATAGCATATTTCTAAAGCAATCTTCCTTTTAAGAAAAATCAAAAACAAAACCAATGCAGATTGTCTTAGAATTTAAAAAATAATTTTACAAATTCACTCATATACAATGTATAAGTCGTTATACACAAAGAACTGACAAAGCGGAAAAATAAGAAATTTTAATCATAGCCGGCAAAATAGCACGATGCCGGCAAAAATGTCAGCTGCCTACAAAAAGATTGATGAGGGGTCCTTGCAGTGGGTCATTGATGCATACACCTTTTAAAAAAAACCAATGGAATAATCGATTTGTTTTTAAAATACATACGGAAATGACTTACAAATTTATAATAACATTTTCCTGTGGTCGCAATGCAAAACATATGAATAAAGGCGGGTAGAGAGCAAGGAGGTGAACTGTGGTTTATTTTAATCAATAGTACAGAGTAAAGCGATGCTTGGGGCTGTCTTGATTTGATTTGTGAGAATCATGACAACCGAAACATTGAAGGTCATGCTCTGACCTATAATTGCATACATTAAATAACTTGGGTCTTGGACGGAGAGGTGTCTCATTTGGTCATTGGCAACATAGCATATCTAATGTTTTGGCCTTCTTTTACTTTAAGGGTCCCTATACTTTAGAGTTAAGGAGCATTCGTGGTTATGGTTAGGTTAGGGGTTGTTTTAGGTTAGGGTTAGGGCTAGTGTTAGGTTTAAGTATGGGTTACGGCAAGGTTTGAGGTTTGAGGTTAAGAATAGTTTTGTAGAGTTCTTTATGGGTTGGGATCCCTAAAGTAAAAGAAGGCCAATATTTTTTATGTATAAACCCTCTTTCATGGCATCATGCGTATGAATTCCTACATGCATAGGAAAACTAGTTTTTTAAATATTTATGAAATATTTAATTTAGGCAAATTTTAAGTGCATTTGAAACTTAAAAAAAGCCTCCAAAAATGGATTTAATTTCGAAAATTGACGATTTATATTTGTTACAGGTTAGTGCGTGTACGACAGGCTGCCTTACCAAATATGGCCAAATCGGCACAATTAGGAACAGACAACGGCATTAATCTTTTTGAGGACTTCGCCTATGTTGATAGGACAGCAAAGACTTTTCAAATTGGACACATCCAAAGGATGCAAAGAACAATTGTAGCTAAAAACAAAAGGCAGTTGGACATAAAGATACGGTTTCTTTTTCGGCAGACTTTTTAAACGACTTACAAATTACATTTTCAAAGTACAAGAGGATAAGTGAAGACACGTACAAGATTAACATATTTGAAATAGTCTCAATAACAGCCTCTGATATCATATGCCATGTCAATTTAACATTTCAATCTGGTGTATTAATTCTTTCTGCAGAAGAATTATCTGTTATTGAGCAATCAGTCGAAAAGTTAATGAACACAAACCATGGTAAAACAAAAGAAGGTAGAGCTACAGGACAGAAGAGATCAGTTTCACATCAACATGCATTTCAGGACTTTGACGGGAGATTTGCTGAAGTTGTTATCCCGTCACATTCTGAATCGGACAATCGCCGAAGTTCAAGATACAGAAGCAAATCACTACATTACATAGGTGCAAAACCACCAAAGAGTTTTCTATTACTTATAAATAAGAAGATGTGGTATGAGTGTCAATGAGACAACTCTCCATGCAAGTCACAATGTATAAAAAGTTAACAGTTATAGGTCAAAGTACGGCCTTCAACACGGAACTTCTATTACTGTTTGTTAAATTAAATTTTTCAAAAAATTGTGCAGAATTTGCTTAACTTTTCAACTGATTGCTCATAGAGCAAAAAAAAATGCATTAAATACAGGTTTATTTCCTCAAAACTGCGTGTTTTTGGCTCATAATTATAACCAGCTGTGAAGTCATATTGTTTGTGCTATTGCACCTTCAAAACAGTGTTTTTACTTGTTATTGTTTGAAAAGTTCAATGTTTCATATAAATTAAAGTGTATTGTATAATTGAAAAGTGTTTTTGATGTATAATAAGATTGTATATGCATATAGGTACTATTTGAGCTGATAAATATATGAATGGGTTATGATTTCGCTGTGAAATATATGTATAGGTAGGGATTTCACAATTATTCAATATATGAATGGGGGGTGTTTTTAAAATCCCAGCTGCACACCTGTACCCAAAATCCCATGTTGAGACCCCCCGTGTCCCATACAGCAAAGTCAGATATAAAAAGCCGTGAAATCACAAATGTAAAACCATTCATACTAGAAAAATAAGGGCCTATAATTAGGGTAAAATTTCTTTTTTTAAGGAAAACCAATATATGTTACACAGCAACATATATCAACCACTTAATTACAGGCTCCTGACTTGGGACAGGCACATAACTTCAGAATGAGTCAAAATTAAAAATGTTAGCAGGATCCCAACCTTACTTCTAACCCGGGACCAGTTTTACATTACATGTTTATAAAATCATGCTTTTTTCATGACAATAAAATATAATGTCAGGACTAGTATACATGTAAGTAACATGTACATGTATTACATTTTAACAATGAACAAAAGTTATTCTGAGACCTGTCAAACATTGTCAAAAGGAGTTGCACATTAGACGGATATATTGATTTTAGTGATCAGCTTGTTATGATATTGATTTAATGTAAACATTTCTTCAAATATTTTATGATTGTAGGTTTTTATGCCCTGACAAAGGGCATTATATTTTTTTTGTCTGTCCGTTCATCTGTCTGTCCATTGGTCTGTTTGTCTGTCTTCAGGTTACAGTTTCAGGTCAAAGAAGTTTTTGATAAAGTACATTTAATCAACTTAAAATTTAGTACCAATCTTGCCTAAGATATGATATTTTAATCTCAATGCCAAATTGTCCACTGAACATAGTAATTGATAGTGCAATTGGGGCTCATGTGATCTATGGACATATTCTTGTTTTTCTAGTTTATTTTCAATGTTTGTAAGGCCTTGAAGAATATTTTTTCTATTTTATTTTTCAGATATTTGTAGCACCAAGTAGAGCAGATCCTGTAGAAGAAAATAAAGACTTCAAGCCAGATAGCTTATTAAAGGTATAAACCTTCATTATTGTACACACTATACTATGTTGCCAAAATATGTAAAACTTCTCTGGTCTACAAACAAATTTATTTCAAACTTTTTGTAGATGATGCACTTAAAACTTTTTTATTATCATGATTACATGTATATTCATGTAGATATGAGAAGATGACTGATATGGTATAAGTCCCAATGAGACAACTTTTCCTCCTAGTCATAATTTATTATACCGTTGCGGAGGGTATAATGTTTTTGACCCGTCAGTCCGTCCGTCAGTCCTGTTTCTTGTCATCGCAACTCCTCTCAAACCACACAACAGAATTTCACGAAACCTTTTCAAATGAAAAGGACATACTATGTAGTTGTGCATATCGACAGGAAATTGCGATTCAATTTTTTTTATAAGAGTTGAACTTATTTGCTTAATGTACTACTGCAACAGTTTGTCATCGCAACTCCTCTGAAACTACACAACAGAATTTCACGAAACCTTTTTAGATAATAAGGACATACTATGTAGATGTGCATATCGACAGGAAATTACAATTCAATTTTTTTTCTAGGAGTTACCCCCCTTTGAACTTATTTACTTTATTGTACTACTGCAACAGTTTGTCATCGCAACTCCTCTGAAACTACACAACAGAATTTCATGAAACCTTTTAAGATAATAAGGACATACTATGTAGATGTGCATATCGACAGGAAATTACGATTCAATTTTTTTTCTAGGAGTTACATCTCTTTGAACTTATTTGCTTTAAGGTACTACTTCAACAGTTTGTCATCTCAACTCCTCTGAAACCACACAACAGAATTTCATGAACATTTGTAGATAATAAGGACATACTATGTAGATGTGCATATCAACAGGAAATTACGATTCAATTTTTTTTTCTAGGAGTTACGCCCCTTTGAACTTATTTGCTTCAATATACTTCTGCAACAGTTTGTCATCTCAACTCCTCTGAAACCACACAACAGAATTTCATGAAATTTTGTAGATAATAAGGACAGACTATGTTGATGTGCATATATATTGACAGGAAATTATTATTCAATATTTTTTCTTATACAATTTTTTTTTTTCTTACACTTATTTAATTTCTCCAATGACAATGTGGGGACGTGGGGTATGTAAGCGTGCTCACTAAGGTTCTTTAATTATGTCAAAAGTAAACATTTACAGGTCAATAATCTTCGAAAATATTAGGCAATGATGTCATTTATCCTCCTTCCTATAGTCGTCTGCTCAGTTGCTCCGAAATTCTATTAATATCACAGCTTTAACATCATCAAGTGCAAACAAACATTCATTACCGCTTGCTATAAAGTAAAAAAACATTAATATCTATGTAATGCATGCAGAAGAGTATCTTAAGAATGTAAGTATCTTTGCAATCTCAAGGAACTATAACTCTGCATGGATGATTACAGATTTTTTGCAGGAAGATACAAATGCCTACCCAAATCCATTCTATTAGAAAAATTGAAATTATATATATATATATATATTTGTACACACACATGGCTGCTCCCCAATACGCCAGCGTAAAGTGGCTTTTATCATCCACGCACGAGAGACTCACTCTCAGGAATAGAGATGTGATTTTTTTTCTAAGACAAGTACTTTTTGGACAATCCACAAGAACTTGGGTCATCCAATGTTCAGTACTTCAGTACTTTGATTATTAATTTGTTGCTGCACTCAATCACTAAAAAGGTTCACATTCAATGTGGCTAACGGCTGATATTTTACGATATCAATGTGTAAACCCAATACTATGTACGTAATAGTACAGCAGCATACATACATACCGTATATATATATATATATATATACAGCTTAGTAACTATCACAATATTTTGCATGATTAAAAGTAGTTTTGCAAACTGTTTTTTTATACCCCCGCTTTAAAAAAGGGGGGGTATACTTTTTATCCTCTGTCTGTCCGTCCGTCAGTCCGTCCATCCGTCAGTCAGTCCGTCCCATGAAACTTTCGTCACATTTTTCTCAGGAACTACACATCCACCCTTTCTGTAATTTGGTATCAACAATTATATATGTCAGCCATACCGTGTGATGCGTTTTCAGATTCATCACTTGACAACTTCCTGTTTACCGAACACTTGTATGATTTTACACATGATAGCCAAGTTGAAAATTTTCGTCACATTTTTCTCAGGAACTACAATACAATACAAGGATTTCTGAAATTTGGTTTCAGGGTTTATCTAAGTCAGCTATACCGTGTGATGCGTTTTCAGATTGATCACTTGATAACTTCCTGTTTACCGAACACTTGTATGATTTTACACATGATAGCCAAGTTGAAAATTTTCGTCACATTTTTCTCAGGAACTACACATCCACCCTTTCTGTAATTTGGTATCAACATTTATATATGTCAGCCATACCGTGTGATGCGTTTTCAGATTCATCACTTGACAACTTCCTGTTTACCGAACACTTGTATGATTTTACACATGATAGCCAAGTTGAAAATTTTCGTCACATTTTTCTCAGGAACTACAATACAATACAAGGATTATCTAAGTCAGCTATACCGTGTGATGCGTTTTCAGATTGATCACTTGACAACTTCCTGTTTACCGAACACTTGTATGATTTTACACATGATAGCCAAGTTGAAAATTTTCGTCACATTTTTCTCAGGAACTACACATCCACCCTTTCTGTCATTTATATATGTCAGCCATACCGTGTGATGCGTTTTCAGATTCATCACTAGACAACTTCCTGTTTACCGAACACTTGTATGATTTTACACATGACAGCCAAGTTGAAAATTTTCGTCACATTTTTCTCAGGAACTACAATACAAGGATTTCTGAAATTTGGTTTCAGGATTTATATAAGTCAGCTATACCGTGTGATGCGTTTTCAGATTCATCACTCGACAACTTCCTGTTTACCGAACACTTGCATATTTTTACACTATTAATATTATCCACTTGCGGCGGGGGTATCATCAGTGAGCAGTAGCTCGCAGTTTCACTTGTTTTTTCAACAAAAAAATAGACGTATTGCCACCAAAATTATAATGACATTATATTATTTATACACTTCATCAGCTTGCCCCAGCAAGCTTGCTTAATATTCTAGCTGATTCAATCAATAATGATGTATGTCTAATGTTTAGGGATTTTCTTAATTTCATGAATGCAAACATTGAATTTTATCAGAATGAAGAGCCTGTATTGAAAAGACCACGCAGAGAAATTGTCAGTTGTTTTGATACACCAGGACTGTATGAAGTATCATCACAGGTAAATATAGTGTTCCCATACCCAAGTTTGGTGAAAATGTTATTTACATTTCAATATTGTAATGGGGAAAAAATGTCCATGAGACAAAAAACAAGTTAAAACATTGAATAGATAAGAATATAAAAAAAAAAAAGAATACTACACAGTCTACACAGTCAACATCAAGTAAAATAAGACAGGATCTGGGATTCTTAATGAGCCTTCGACTTCAGTCAAAAAAGCAAGACTGAGCGATCCTACATTACAGCGGCGGCGGTGACATTTACAAATATTCACTCTGTGGTTACAGCAAAAGTAGGCGAGACACTAGTTTCCAGGGACCCTTAAATTTTTTTTTTATTAATAATTGGACCACACGACCAATGAAGCCGCATTGAAGGTTTTATACAAATTATTATTTAATAAACTACTGCAAGGCTGGTTTAAATGTGAGTGGACTTAATGACCACTGAGGTTCAAAGAAAATGTGATCAATCATTGCCAGCTAGGCCCTATTGCCACAAAATTAAAAAATAATTCTTAAGTCTGATAATGCTCTTAAAAAATTTGATGAAATCTGATCAGAGATTCGATTAAAAAATTGTTCATCATAAAAGCTTTAAAAAAAGTTTTGGTTTCATAATTAAACAATGAGGAACACTAAAAAAAATATAAATGTTCCTGGCCTACAGCAGGCACATAAATATTTCATGGAGTTGAACTTGATTTGAATATTTTAAAACCTGTCCCTTCATATGTACCAACAACTATTATGTCCATTAAAATGTTTTATTTCTTAGTATTTGAAATGGTTAACAGTTGTCAAAATTTGATAGAAAGCAAAATTGTAAACATTTGTTTTTCAGTCTGAACCATCATTGTCACAAGAATCCAGTTGGAGCCTAACTTCAGATGGTCAAAAGCATCTCAACAGCGGAATACATGTTTTGAATGAGCCACTTCAAAATCTAAGTAGTGGAAACATGAGTCCTATCAAATACATACTTCAACAGCCATTGGAATGTGTACAAGATAGTACTAAGAGGTATTTTTTAAGAGTTCTTAAACAACAGAGAGGTCATTATAGAAACAATTCATGGCATATAAATCATATAATCATTGACTGCATATATTATATTTAAATTTCATACAGAGCAATAGCCAAGGATTAAATAAACAAATATAACAACAGTTTTTTTAATGGAAAATAACTATACACACAGTCCTGAATTATTTTTACTTGAACAGGGCAAAGAAGATCTATAATTTTCTCATCTGTCCAAGGACAGTTCTTTTTATTTGTATATGCCTGTTTACGTGAAGTATTATAGGGTTATTGCATGAATATTGGGGAATATTGCCCCGAGTAGAATTTTATATTACACGAGCTTGCGAGGGACAATATTCACCAATATTCATGCAATAACCCTTTTATTGTATAGCAATATGATATTTGGAAGTAAAAATTGGTTTAAACTAAGATTTTGTCGTTGATGATGTCATGAATTTTGACGTTTATTGCACTAGTGCAATATTAGAATTTATTGCACGCTAACTTTTGGTTACTTTTTGTGAGAAATATTATATTGCTATGCAATAATATGGTATACTGTTGTCCATCTGTCATCAACATGTCAAAATTACTTAAACCAATTTGCATAACACTTTGGTAAATCGTTTATATCTATTGACGTCAGCTCCCTTTTCCATTTTTATTAACTTTCTATTTACATTGCCTTGTTATTATTCATTACAAAACGTGGGATTTTCCACTTTTAGTACAATAACTCAAAAATGTTTGAGCAGTTTTCATGAAACTTTGGTTAATTGTTTAAATTTATTAATGTTGTCTCCCTTTTCATTTTTATTAATTTTAAATTTAAGGTTGCTGAGTTCATGGAGTTGTGGGATTTTATTCATGAAATTGTGGGTAGTTTTCCAATTTTCGACAATAACTCAAAAAGAAGGGCATTAGGTTACACCCTTGTCTAAGTTGATTTCCGTTCTAAAACTTTTGAATGCCTCAACTAAATGGTATGACACTTATACACGATGCTTATCAATGCAAGATCAAGTTTGAATTTTGGTGGTGTCACTTTAACTGTTCTAGAGTTATGCCCCTTTACAAATTCAAAAATTGCTAAATTCTCGTATCCATTCTTGAACTTTATTTTGTCTCAACCAAATCGCACAGGCTATGAAACTTATACAAAATGCTTATTACCACAAAATACAGATCAAGATTGAATTTTGGTCATGTCACTTATATTAATCTAGAGTTATGCCCCTTTACAAATGGAAAAACAGGTTTTTCTTACCTGTTCTCTGAGTTAACTAAAATTTGCCTCAACCAAATGTTATGAATACACAATGCTTAGTACCACAAAATATAGATTACAATTTTTGTTTAGCTGTTCCTGAGTTATGCATACAATATGCAAGCAGGGGCATCATCTGTGTCTCATAGACCCATTCCCATTTATTTTGTAATACTAACTCCTTTTTAATTTCAATCGCAGGTATGTAAGAAGAAAAGCCTCAGAAGCAGTTTTTACAGTGCTTGACCATATTGCACCTGGACAGTCATCAAAACTTCTTGATCTACTCGTGGAAGACATCTGTAATAATAATGCTGTTGACAAGCAAAATGAGAGCAAAGATGAATTATTGAATTTGATACTGAGATTATATGATGAAGCTGACAGTAATGCATTAAAAATGCAATTACTTTCAATAATATCAACCACATCATTAAACAGTTAATCACAGCTGCTAGAATTAAAACCTGGAATGTCAAAATGGAAAGTTGACCAGAGTAGAAGCCATGCAACACGCTTTGGTGTTGGGACAATACAAACTGAAAAGACCCCAAACTACAGAGATAAGATGGATAAGGAAAAACTGAAGCATGCAATGGCATTTTTTCTGGATCCTAATTTTATACAAATTTGTTCCTTTGGAAATAAGGACTTGCATTTTGATAATGGAGATGTCATAAATATACCCCAAGTTGTACGAAGAACTTGTCATTCTGCACTGATACATATGTACAAGACAGTATGCACAGAAGCTGATTTTACTCCTCTGTCAGACAGTACTCTTTTCAAAATTTTGACTACTTGTTCAGCAGCAAAACGGTCTAATTTATGTGGACTTGATAATATTACTACTGATGGCACTTTTGCAATTGAAAATCTTATCAGAATGACAGAAACTCTAAAGGTTGGGATCAAATAACACAGTACTTTCATCCCTCAAAACAGCCTTGGCAAATTTCAAGTTATATTTAAAAACAGAGTACAAGTTCCATGTAACTATGTCTAATTCATGCCAAACCCATTGTATCAAGTATGCATTGAGCAATCCAGGAAATGTTCTGCTTCAAGAAAAATGTGACCATCAACATCAGAATTACTGCTCCAAATGTTTACTGTTGACCAATGCAAGATCTCAACTTGAAGATGAAATTCAGAAAATACAATGTAAGTATTTTTTAAAATGTAGAAGATTATATATCTTTTGAGTGGCCATTGCAAAAGCATGGGTGTAAAACGCACACTCTTAAAGTACAGCCATTTAATATCAATCAATATCTAAAAATACCACATTTCCAATACTAATTTAACAACCACATGCACACATATAACCTTAAATTAGTGTAGAGCGAAGAAGTGTATAGTTTTTTAGAAAGCTAAAACTTGTCGCAATTTAAGATCGGTTCCGCTAGCTATCTTTTAGAACATTGTAATACCATTTCCAGTTATTTCCCTTTGGATGCAATCAAATAAGTGTCATGATTGGATCGGCGATTGACAACATGGAAGTAATTTATCTGCGAATTTTAACTGAAGACAATTTAAAAGAAGACTAGACGATCGTCTGAGCTATATTTTTTAGATGCAGGGAATAAACTATAACATTTCAAAGATCAGTCGGCTGTTCATATATTTTCATATGACAATGATTTATACATGTATGTGTATCCGATATGATAATTTTTTAATGACTAATGTCCACGTGGAGCTTTTTACACCTCAAAATACACACCCCCAGCATCACTACATGTAATATATAAACTCACATTTTATACAACACACAGAAGGCATTCATCATTTTCCTTAAATCAGTAAGGTTTATGACCCCTTCTGTAGCCATTTTTAGCTTAAATGGCCCAAATGGCCAAGTGAGCTTTTCTCATCACTTGGCGTCCGTCGTGGTTTATAATCCGTCGTAGTCTGTAAAATTTTACAAAAATCTTCTCTGAAACCACTAGCCCAAATTTATCCACACTTGGCCGCAATCATGACATCAATTTGGGGTATGAACTGACGCGGCCAACGCCATGCAGAAATGACAATTTTTTTCTGTGTCCAGTAGCATCGTATTTCTTCAAATATTTTCTAGCACAATGTCTGGACATCGGTGGACATGCAACATTGCAAAACCACACGTAAAAATAAAAATTCGTAAGGGTTCCGCGGAACCCAGTGTCTCGCCTACTTTTGCTGTTAATCGCAGACTCAACAAAATGAGGAAAACATCAATAAAAAATTTCCCTCTCGATACTGTCTTTTGATGGAAAGAAGCTTCCAAGTTTGGTAAAAAATCCAGGATAGTTTATGAATCTAATAAATGTTGTGCTTCTGTCTAAGTTTGGTAGAAATCCAGGATAGTTTAAGAACATTATAAAAATTTTAAAAACTTAAACCACAGAGTGAATGTTTTGTTTCTGGCTAAAAAATTAAGTCCATTTATAAGTAAAATACGGAAAAGTGGAAATTTATTTTACAAAATATTCTTCTTGATACTATCTTATGATCATAAACCAGCTTCTGTCCAAGTTTGGTACAAATCAAGGATAGTTTATGAAAGTTATTAAAATTTTAAAAACTTTAACCACAGAGTGAATGTAATGTTTCCTCACAGAAAAACTAAGTCCATTTATAAGTAAAATACGGAAAAGTGGAAATTTATTTTTACAAAATATTCTTCTTGATACTATCTTATGATCATAAACAAGCTTCTGTCCAAGTTTGGTACAAATCAAGGATAGTTTATGAAAGTTATTAAAATTTTTAAAACTTTAACCACAGAGTGAATGTAATGTTTCCTCGCAGAAAAACAAAGTCCATTTATAAGTAAAATACGGAAAAAATGGAATTTTATTTTTACAAAATATTCTTCTGGATACTTTCTTATGATCATAAACAAGCTTCTGTCCAAGTTTGGTAGAAATTCAGTATAGTTTAAGAAAGTTATTAAAATTTCAAAAACTTTAACCACAGAGTGAATATTTGTGGACGCTGATGACGACGACGGAATGTAGGATCGCTTAGTCTCGCTTTTTCAACTAAAGTCGAAGGCTCGACAAAAATCAACACCCAGACTATAGCTATAGTCATAAAGAAGGACAATAAATGAACAAAAGACAAACCCCGGGACACAGAAGTACAAACAATAGACCATCCACTCTGAAAACTAAAAGTAAGATAGAAACATGGATCACGAAAAACATGCAGGGACGACATCAGAGAGTGAAGAGAACTTGCTTCTTGCAAGACACTTTCCGTGAAGCAATTTGATATGAAGACAATTTTTGTTTTTATTTATGGTTTTTTTAGCTCACCTGGCCCCCAAGTGATTTAAACTTTGTAAATGAGTTGACTGTATCAAATGAAACTCAGATGTTTGTTTATTTTGCTATCTTCTACAGACTGGAAAAAAACTGCACATAAAAATCCAAGTAAGTTTTTAATTTTCTGAAACGTATACTATATTTAACTTATATACTATGTATATATCTAGTTCCTCCATGCCTTAAATTTTTCCTAGACGTTGCAGTTTGTCTGTACTCATAGTAACTTTTGAGGTGTAAACACAGCCATATTTTTCAATTCCTTATAATGAACCTTAATTGGTTCCTGATTGAACACACAAAGTTTACACAGACATGACAGAAAACAACTGATAATAATTTATTTTATATGGTTAGTAGTAAATACGCTTTATCATATATTTCAACAGACGAGTATTATATTATATGAACTGTTTTCTGATCCATAGCACTGGGTTACCTTCAGTTCTACTTTTGTCTTGTTTCAAAGGCCTTAAAAGAACTGCTCAATTACTTATCCGAAGCACCATGGGTACCTTACATTTTGCGTGCTGTTGTTTTAATAATATTTTTATACGACCGCAAAATTTGAAAATTTTTTTGTCGTATATTGCTATCACGTCGGCATCGTCGTCGTCGTCTCGTCCGAATACTTTTAGTTTTCGCACTCTAACTGTAGTAAAAGTGAATAGAAATCAATCAAATTTTAACACAAGGTTTATGACCACAAAGGAAGGTTGGGATTGATTTTGGGAGTTTTGGTCCCAACATTTTAGGAATTAGGGGCCAAAAAGGGCCCAAATAAGCATTTTCTTGGTTTTCGCACTATAACTTTAGTTTAAGTGAATAGAAATCTATGAAATTTTGACACAAGGTTTATGACCACTAAAGGAAGGTTGGGATTGATTTTGGGGTTTTGGTTCCAACAGTTTAGGAATTAAGGGCCAAAAAAGGGCCCAAATAAGCATTATTCTTGGTTTTCGCACAATAACTTTAGTATAAGTAAATAGAAATCAATGAAATTTTAGCACAAGGTTTATGACCACAAAAGGAAGGTTGGGATTGATTTTTGGAGTTGAGGTCACAACAGTTTATGAATTAGGGGCCAAAAAGGGGCCCAAATAAGCATTATTTTTGGTTTTTGCACCATAACTTTAGTATAAGTAAATAGAAATCTATGAAATTTAAACACAAGGTTTATGACCATAAAAGGAAGGTTGGGTTTGATTTTGGGAGTTTTGGTCCTAACAGTTTAGGAATAAGGGGCCCAAAGGGTCCAAATTGAACTTTGTGTGATTTCATCAAAAATTGAATAATTGGGGTTCTTTGATATGCCGAATCTAACTATGTATGTAGATTCTTAATTTTTGGTCCCTTTTTCAAATTGGTCTACATTAAGGTCCAAAGGGTCCAAAATTAAACTTAGTTTGATTTTAACAAAAATTGAATCCTTGGGGTTCTTTGATATGCTGAATTTAAAAATGTACTTAGATTTTTAATTATTGGCCTAGTTTTCAAGTTGGTCCAAATGGGGGTCCAAAATTAAACTTTGTTTGATTTCATCAAAAATTGAATAAATGGGTTCTTTGATATGCCAAATCTAACTGTGTATGTATATTCTTAATTTTTGGTCCAGTTTTCAAATTGGTTTACATTAAGGTCCAAAGGGTCCAAAATTAAACTAAGTTTGATTTTAACAAAAATTAAATTCTTGGGCTTATTTGATATGCTTTATCTAAATATGTACTTTGATTTTTGATTATCGGCCCAGTTTTCAAGTTGGTCCAAATCAGGATTCCATATCAAGTATTGTGCAATAGCAAGAAATTTTCAATTGCACAGTATTGCACAATAGCAAGAAATATCTAATTGCACAATATTGTGCAATAGCAATTAATTTTCAATTGGAGTTATCTTTCTTTGTATAGAATAGTAGTTTATAATATATGTTGGAAATTTGCCAGACATGACTATGATGTCATTTTCTATTTTTATTTGCCAATAACTTTATGTAAATAACTTCATTGGAAATTTGCCAATATAAAATGTTGCTGATGAAGCTTTTTTTCCTTATCTTATCTAAAATGTTTTTAGATAATGTATGTTGCAAATTTGCCAGACATGACTATGATGTCATTTTCTATTTTTATTTGCCAATAACTTTATGTAAATAACTTCATTGGAAATTTGCCAATATAAAATGTTGCTGATGAAGTTTTTTTTATTGTTTTATACAATAAACAATGTATATTCACTTTTACTACCAACCAATCTTTACCATTCAGTGATAACAAGCACTTTATTTTACATTTTAATATTTTATGATGTATTTAAAAGAGTAGTTATTGTTGCAAACTCCATTAGAAATTTGAATTGATATCAGTTTTGGAAAAAGGGAAACGGGGATGTGAAAAAAGGGGGGGGTTTAAATTTTTCTCATTTCAGATTTCATAAATAAAAAGAAAATTTCTTCAAACATTTTTTTGAGAGGATTAATATTCAACAGCATAGTGAATTGCTCAAAGGCAAAAAAAAACTTTTAAGTTCATTAGACCACATTCATTCTGTGTCAGAAACCTATGCTGTGTCAAATATTTAATTTTAGATTTAAATAAGTTTGAAGAAGAAATCTTTAATTGATTTGTAAAATCTTGACATTTGTTTTGTGTAAAAAAAAACATGTAATGTCAAAAATTTGATCACAATCCAAATTCAGAGCTGTATCACGCTTGAATATTTTGTCCATACTTGCCCCAACTGTTCAGGGTTCGACCTCTGCGGTCGTATATAAGCTGCGCCCTGCGGAGCACCTGGTGTTTATTATTGTATTTATTTGTGTGTTTTGTATTTTTATAGTTGCATTTAGCATGTTTAGTGTGCCAAAAAATATGAAAACTTGACGTTCGTGATGTCGCATACAATATGAAAACTTGACATTCGTGACGTCACATACCAAACAATGTCGTCATTCAAAAAATTGACCTTTTTGAGGAAAATTTTTCTTAAGCAAAAAAAAAAAGTAGGGTTGAGATAAAGGGTATGCGATATAGGGTGCGCATCAAAGTTGCGCGATATTGATTTATCAGCAGGCTATTTATCAAATATGCAAAACTACTGTATTTACTACTAAACATATGATAAATATATTTATTTATTTTTTTATAGTTTACTTCCATATATCAGTATATATTAACTTACATTCATTTTCTCTTTTGATTGCTATTTATAGAAAGATTGTGAGGTTTTAATTTTTCTCAACCGGATTTTGTACATCATCAGGATTTTATTATTTGTTTCATCCTAATCATGCTAATGAGTGTTGTCTAGCCATTAAAAACATGTTGATCCCAATAAATAACTGGAGCATTCTTAAAGTGTTGTTGTTGTACATATATGTATAAATAGAATCTTCTACAGTATTTTTTGTAAATTTTATTTAAGTTGTTTATAATGATGATTTTAATTTTTCAACAGATTGAGACTTCAAGTTTTGTGTATCAATGAAATGCAAATTCACTGGTTTGAGCATGGTGACAGTCAGCATTGTTGTAAAATCTGCTGCACTTTTCTCAATCCACTGGTATGCATAATACAGCAAAGTTCCATAGACGATTGGTGGATTAGCAGAACAGAAAATCATGCTGGAAATGAACATCATTAGCAAAAGGCTACAGCTTCATGTACATGTACAGTAGATGCATTTTACTTGTTAATAAAAGTAAATGTCTCAATTGGATTTTTTGGAAAATGACGCTTTCAGCGGCATGTTTCCGATACTATTGACCTGAACTTCCATTACATTTCTTTGCCTACCGCGCTTGGTTCGTATTTACTTTCCATTACATTTCTCTGTCTACCGCACTTGGTTTCGTATTTACTATTTTACATACAAACTGGAATCTGCTTGTATTATCATTATTGTGTAGTAATCAACCGGGAACCAGTTTACATACTTTATTTACAGAATAAAACATT
Source organism: Mytilus edulis (assembly GCA_019925275.1). Lineage (NCBI taxonomy): Eukaryota > Metazoa > Mollusca > Bivalvia > Mytilida > Mytilidae > Mytilus > Mytilus edulis. The sequence goes on from JAHUZM010000638.1 coordinate 23,277, forward strand.
TTGACCTGTTCATATGTTTATTGTTACCACAGTTGTATTTTGAGCTTTCCCTTAGTTATATTTTTCATATTTATTCAAGCTTTCGCTTTTAACGTAATAAACAAATAGATCCGTATTGACATGATTCTGGACTTTTCTAGACAAAATAGTTCTCCTAAATAATGTCAGCCTTTCTTACCCTTTCCACTTAACAACCATTAAGAAAGTATTAATCAGAATCATCTTGACATCCATTGGATAGATACTGGTCTTTATCCAGATTTACGAAGTTTTGAATAATCGGAAATTAATACCAACGCAGTGCGTATGAATCATCTGATGACACAGGGTCTCCGCTCCTTCTTATTACCAAAAAGATCGAAGTGTACCAACACGATGTTGTTAAGATACTCATAAATCTATTTTTATAACTTTATTGATTATGTGAAGTAAAACTAAAACATTGTAAAAACAAAGATATATAATTAATCAGGGAAAACTTGATAGTCTTTTCGTTTTACAAACAATTGCCTTTATTATAAGAAAATATAATGTGTCCGTGTTGGTCCACTTTCTACTGGTTATAAGACAGAAGTAAGTACCGACTCAATCTTTGTTTACAAAGTTACAACAGTCTGTAACAGACTGAATCTGTATGACATGTGAATAAGTTATCGATATCGATGCTGGGTTTAATACAACGGTTTGAGAGAGTGCCGCCGATTTATTGGGGTATCAGGTCTGTTCGCGCCCAATATACTTTCGCACCCTAAACGTTCGCATCTCGCACGTTCGCACCCAAGGTCCGTTCGCACTCTACAGGTTCGCGCCCAATTTTAATTCAAATTCGAGTTGAATAATTGGAAAATCATGATTGTTTTTTTAATTGCTTTCGTGTAAATACTGAATGTATTTATAGCTTGGTATGAGTAAAAGATTGAAGATTTTAAATGAAAAACACAAAAGATAATTGTTTTTAACAGCTTGGTCCCTTTGATCTGAAATAATGAAACAATACACTATTATATATTACTATACATTATAAAATTTAATCAACACACAAAAAAAAAAAAAAATATGTAGTCAGAATCTCACTTCATTTTGAAACAAGTCAATGAAACAAAAGTTATTTTAAAAAACAAAATAAAAAGTTGACAGAATCCCCCTTTATTTAGAA